>JARYMX010000476.1:0-22046 GCA_030169165.1 Centaurea solstitialis | reverse complement strand
TTCGCTTTGGATTTTGATCAAAAGCCGATTCGGCTTTGTTCCTCATGGATTCGGATTTTTCACACACATTGAGTGTGTGATTCGGTTTTTCATACACACTTATACATATCGGCATTTGATTATGAGGGATACGACTTTTTGTTAGTCTCACTTGGAATCGGCTTTTGCACAACACACACCCTCAATTCGGCTTTTGTCTTGAACATATCCGATTCGGCTTACGCACATAGCCTAGGATTCGGCTTTTGTTTGTTCTATCTCCCAATTCGGCTTTGTTCACTCTCCATACCGGCTTATGTACAAAGTATCTCTTGGATTGGCTTTTACTACTAGTACACCTTGGTTTTGCTTGATGGATTCGGCCTTTGGCAACACCCAACACACCCCTATCGGCTTTTGGCTAAACACAAATACAAATCGGCTTATTTCCCTCGTTTGGTATCGACCTTTAACAAACAAGCTTAGTATCGGCTTTTGTCAAAAAGGAAACCCAGTGGGATTTCATGTGTGTGTTTTAGAATCTATCATTTCATGTGAGTTTGATTTTCATTTCATGTTGTCATTTCATGTGATTCAATTATCATTTTATGTGAAATGAACTTATCATTTCATGTGAGAATGAGTGTCACTTCGGATGGATTACTTATCATTTCATACGAACTAATCCATCATTTCGTGATAATAATCCGTCATACCATGTTATTATTTCTCGAGGGCTAGCTATCATTTCATATGGGTATTTGGCGTTTCGTGTGTCATTTCATGTAAGAGATCTATGATTTTATGTGAAACGAAAGCGTCATTTCATGTAAACCCTAATCATCATCTCATGTGAGGATCATTGGCATTTCATCGTTATTTCATGTGTCGCCATCTCCGGGGAAAAAACCCTAAATCCTATCATTTTATGTGAAACCCTAATTCGTCATTCCATGTTGAGTTTGGTCGGATGATGATGAGAGCTAGGAATTGGTAACTAGGAAAGAGTCTTCCTAGCTAGTGAGTTAGTATTAAAACTAATGAGGATTATTATATGTAGGTGCGGATAAGGGAGCACTTAGCTCAGTCGAGGTTGAATCAGGTGAGTTCCCTTGCCTGAATGAATGGATAGTTTTTACGGCTTTCAAAGTATATCCATTCGGTTTGTGAAATGTTTTGCTAACTGATGATAAACTGATTTTGTGAAATAAAAACTGATGAATCATGTCTAATGCATGCTTAAATGACAATGTTTGAAATGCTTTGAATGAGATGTGTTGCAGTATGGACATTGGGTACCTTTGAACCGTACGTTCCCTTGGGAGAGTTTACCATGTGGTCTGATCCGCCATTTGGGGGTACCTCGGGACACCGTCCTTGGGAATAAGTATTGCCTTTGTGCTTTATGGGGAGTTCCTTGTCCGTAACACATCTGTATTATTGTTATTATTGATTTGTGATTTGGCCAGCGGGCCGGAACTGTTGTTTAAAATGTTTTTGAGGGAATTCACTAGACCTTTTGGTCTAACCCTCGTTTTCAAAATCTAATATCTTTTCAGGGAAATATCGAGTTTCTAGAGGCAAGGAGAAGGTAGACGTCTAGAGTAGCGTTGCCGGTTAGAAGTATTACTTTTGTCCTAAATAGAAATCTCAGCTGTGGAGGGATGTTCCGCATGCACTCTTAAAACCATTTACTTTTGAGTTAGTATTATGACATTGAGAACTTAGATCACTAGGAATTATTGCGTATATATTTGTTATATTGTTTGGGATATTGGGGCATTACACAAATAAATCTAATCAGTTGGAAGATTTATTTTTCATTCATCCAATATCATTGACGTTGTGGCGTGCATTTCCACACGTTTTGCTGATGAATGCCACATATAAAACGAACGGGTATAGGATGCCCCTCCTTGAGATTGTTGGTGTAACATCAACTAACATGACTTTTTGCATAGCATTTGTTTTTATGCATAAGGAAAAAGAACCCATCTATACATAGGCATTGAATTGTCTCAAAAAGAAAATGGACGAATGTGCATCCCCACGTGTTATCGTGACCGATCGAGAGTTGGCGTTAATGAAAGCATGCAATAATGTATTTCCCGATGCTAAACAGTTACTTTGTAGATGACATATCAATCAAAGTATTTTCAGAAAGTGTAGGCCATCCGTAACATCGCATAAATCTTGGGATTTGTTAGCATGGACGTCATTAGTTGAGTCTCAAACAGAGGAAGCATATGGGTCCAATTTGGCACAAATTGAACATATATTGCTCAAATATCTAGGTATTACTTTTACATTAAGTGAAATAACAAGTTTTTTTTTTATTAACTCACAATTTTTATATTTAATAAAATAATGATTTATTAAATTTTTACCTTTTTATATTTAATAAAATCAATGTTTATTTTTACGTTATATTAAAACCTATGATTATTAAATTTTTATATTTATTAAAATCAATGTTTATCATTAATTTTTGTCTACGTATTAAAAATCAAAGTTTACCTTATATTAAATAATTTATTAAACTCATTAATTTATTGTATTAAATAAAGTAATAATTTTCTTTATTCTATTTAATTTAAAATAACTTTATTGAAATAAATTTGTTAAATTTCAGGTGTTCTTGATTACTTGAATGAAATAGGGATAAGTTCACGAAAGTGTATCCAACTTGTCACCAAAAGTTATTGTATGTATTGTACTTCAATTTTTACCTTTTGATGTATCAAAGTTAAAAAAAAAACTCTATTGAATGTATTAGGTTACCTGCTAAGCAGGTAACCTGTAAATTTTATAATTTTTGATTTTTTTAAAATACCACCTCACCAATTCATTTCCAGATTATTGAAAATTCATCCTACATTAATTAATCAAGAACATGAGATTGTTTATCAAAAACTCTAAAATCAAAACAAGAACACTAAAATCAAAACCTGAAATTGTTTATCAAGAACCTTAAATTGTTTACTAAGAACCTGAAATCCAAAACTAAAATATGAAATTGTTTACCAAAAACCCTAAAACCAAAATCACAATTTGGAATTACTGAACCCTAAATCAAACTAAGATGAAGATATGAACCCTAAATCTGAAATCAAACAATGAAATCACCTTTAGATCTGTAAATCTGGAAATCACCTTCAATGGTCATCAAAGTGGTGATGAGACAGTGGTAATGACGATGGCCGATGATTGGTGGCAAGAAAATGATGGCCGTCGGCGATTGGTAGCTGGTGGAGATGGTTGGAACGAACTAAGATGATGGTGATGCGGTAATTATCATACATAAAAAGCGTAACAAGTTTTAACCTCTAATGCCTAGCCACCTTCTCACCATATATACAGGCAAGCGTACCTGATCGTGAGTAATATAGTGTAGGAAAGTCCAGGTATCGTATCTACCACTGGGAACGGTCAAGTTATCGTAGATTAAAGTCTGGATCAGTTTAATTAACCTAAAGCTTTGGGGGGGTTTTGTAAAAAAGGTTTTAATAATTAAAAAGACAAATAAATTAACTACGAGCTAAGAAAAACAATTAAAAGACTGATTAAAGATTATATGAAGGAAAAACAGTAGTACTTATCATGGTAAGGTGAATCCCCAAGTGAATGATTTAAATAGGCCAAAGGTTTGGTTGTTTTGACTATTGTAGGAGTTTAAGTCTAAGACACCCTAACATGCGATGACTATGGTTATTGACTAGGACACGGTCCTCCTAATCCCAAGACTAAATCGTTTGGTCCACAATCTAGAATCGGTTTACCAGTCCTAATTAATATTGCATGGCTTTTCTACTATCTGGTCACTCTTGGTCCAAGTAACCCCTTAACTCAACTCTCTTGGTCCAAGGTTAGGCTAAGGTAGGTTGTTTATTCTCTCGGAGTCTATCTGTTTTGGTCCAACAAATACACCCAACCAAGTGAATTCAAATCACCAAACAATACAAATCAGAAAAGGGCCATAACACACATTCAATTAATCAAAACAAACCAATAATCGTTAATCACAAAATTATCATTCACAATGGTTCATCGACCATGACAAGTACCACTACTAAAAACTACTCACTAAGCATAACGAAAACAAAAGCAGTAATAGACATCGACATGATACCGACAATACAACGACGGATGATCGAAGATCGACTCCCGCAGCGTATCGGCACCACTCGGACTCTCACTCCCGTTTCTGCCTCGTAACCCGTACTGTAAATCATGCTTTGAACTGAAGGAGGAGGCTGGTATTTAAAAGAAAACGTCCAGGGGTTATCTGGCGATCGCCGGACTGCGGGTTTGGCGGCGCCAAACACTTAGGTCAACTCTGGTCTTCATCTTTGTCGAATCTGGCGGCGCCAGATTTGGAATCTCGCGAACGCCAAACAGCTACTGTTCCACGGCCTCCATTTTTTGAGTGAAACGATCATAAATGGGTCAGAAATGGGGTAAAGTCATACAATTAAGCTCAACCAAAACATGTATAATTTTGGTGTTATCAAAATCCCCACACTTAAGCTTTGATTGTTCTCAATCAAAAGACTGAAAGATAAGAAAGATAACTCCAAAATTATCTCCATCCAAGATCATCAAAGAGAACAAAGTATACTCACACAATCGAACACACAAACAAGACTCATTAAGCAATCGGATACCAAGATCAACCTTTTACCCTCACATAGTATGAATAATCATATAAAGTGTATCTCTCGGGGGTAAAAGTGTATATGTAAGTGATCACACCAATACTCGACTAATTCCCGCATGCATAAGCTTGTCACCAAATCTAATCTCCACCACTGAGAAGTTGTCAACCGTCAAGAGGACTTTAGGGTTGTAACATTAGGCTAAGGGTTAAGGGGTGGATAAATGATATATAAGTGACTAAGGGTTTTGCAACAAAAATTTGAAAGCTTAATCAGTAATGATCCAAACAGTGAAGCAATCTGACTTTCAAACAATGAACTCTTGGGATGAGCATTTTCTCTTTATCTTTTTTCTTTTAGAATTGACCTAAGCTTATGGCTTATTTGGGGCACAAATTCTTTTTCAATTTTTTTCTTTTCTTTTTTTTATTCTCGACTCTTTTGATATTTCTTTTCTTTTCTGAGTCTCAAATATTTTCTTTTCTCTCTTTTTTTCAGAGCAGCAACTATGTTGCTTTTGGGCTCTTTTTAATCTCAATCCCATAAAAACTGTCAGATATGAAAAACTGGATCAAAACATCTCAAGAATCAAATTTAAGTTACGGCCAAAAGATAGATAAAACAATTAGGCTAAAGGATAAAGTGTATAGTGGGTAAAGAAATGAAAAGGCTAAGGCTCAAAATGGTTTCAAGGGATAAAGTGTTAAAAGGTGAACACTTTTCAATCAAAGGCTAGGCAAATCAAATAACCTTAAGATGAGGTTATCTGACGAAGGCTAAAAGGGTTAGAAACAAAGGCCTCTATCAGTGCAATGGTGATAAATACTCCTCTTATGTGGTCTCGACAAGCATTCAAATGACAAGTTCTACCTTGGGTCAAAGTCGGTATTCCTCACGAAATAAATAACAATTAAGGTTCAAACTCTCAAAGGAATTGGGTGAGGCACTCATGGCAATCAGTATTCCAAGGTATCCTTTTACTCAACTAATCCTATTCAGTATTTTCTATGCAAGCAACTCAGTCTCAAAAACAATCTCAGATTTCGAAAAAATATGGGGTCAAATCTCAAAGCTTTCAAAAATTTGAAAAACGACACACCATAAAGCAAAAAGTGAACCCATTTAAACAGATAAGTCTACATAACCCCTTCCCCACACTTAAAATTTGCAGTGTCCTCAATGCAACAATTAAAACAGTTAAGGAGTAATTGGGAAAAAGAGAAACTTCCCGGGTTATGTGACGAAATCTGTTCTGATCTGAGAGAGTGGTCCAAAAATCGTGCTCGATTCAAGATCATAGGTCGCTGTATCTACCAAAAAGAAAAAGAAAAAGTAAAAACGAACTAACAAAAATAAACCAAACCAAACTATTAATAACTACTTAAAGTCCTAAACAAACCAACAGAAATAAAAATTGTTCAACAAACCAAACACAACCACACAGTTTAAAGTAGAGTACAACCCAATCGAATCAAATAAAACCGCTTAGTTACGGTTTTCAAAAGCCCATTCATCGTAGGTGGAGTAACCAGCAGGACCGTCATCACTATCACGCCACACGGGATGAGGTTCAAGAGGAGCCGAGGGAGCATGTCCCACGTTCTCAAAGTACTCACTCATCGATGTCGTGACCCAAGATAACTCCCGCCGAACACCATACATGTCATACGAAATCCGATCCAATCTCTCCATCATCTCGTGATGCTCTACTCCCATCTGTTCCGATAGTCCTTGAATAGCTTCATGAATAAATCCCGATCCTTGTTGATTTGCCGGTGGAGGGTTGCTCGATTGCCCCGGGAAGGTTGGTTGACGCGGTGAAGTGGCCATGCCAATCGGCCCTTCATTGGGGGTAGCATCCCCAATCCAAACAAAAGTACCCCTCCGAGATCCCGGTGCAAGTAACTTCATAGAACGGAAAAGGACCTTATCGAGAAATCCCATGGGAGACAACTTGGTGAGAGTTTCACAAACGTCCGGTGTAAGCGTTCCCAACTTCTCCGCTATAACCGTAATGAAATGTCCTGACACAAAGGCCCGTTCCGGCCTTATCATGCACCTTTCCGGCGTTTTGGAACATCTTAGCCATCACATAAGAAATATTGGTTATTGTATTCCGATTAACCAATCGCGAAAGAAGCCAAAGATCCCCTTCCGACACCTTTTCCTTAATAGCCCTCCGGTAAGCAAAAGAGTGAACAAGCATCCGATGAAGAAGGCGATGCTCGGGTAGAGTGATAGAACTTTCCTTGGTGTTGGACTGTAGATACGGTCCCGATCCAATGGTAGCCCAAAAATCTGTGCCCACAAACTCGGCACTAGGTTCACAAGCACCGGTTAAGAAGTAGTGAGAAAAGTACTCGGATCTTGACTGAGCCGCCGTGAAAAATCCGAGTAACACTCCAAAGCGTGGTAGTGTGATCCCATACCATTCTCCAAGCAAACGGAATCGAATACAAGGGCCATCAAATCTATCTTCCTCATATGCCTCCACATCAAAGCTGAAAGTAACCAAAAACTCCAACACAAGCTCATAGTAGATTGGCTCGTGGGTTTTTAGTGCTTTCTCCCAAACGTTGCTCACAAAACGAAGAACACCAAAGTGATCGCGATACTCTCTCCTCAAGAGGCTTGAAAGCCTATCCCCAAATCCAATCTCCTCGACAAAGTGCAAATCAACAATCGAGCCAATTTCAATCTCCCGCTTTTTCAAGCGATCAAGCTCAATCATCAATGACATATTTTCGCTACGCAAGATGTTATCGGAATCAAAAGACAAACATGGGTGGTCTTGTACATTGCGAGAAGATGAAGCTCTCTACAAACAAATCATATATATTAACAACCACAAAAATCATAACCTCTCTTCCCCACACTTGAGTTGAAACATATCACAACATTTATAGAACTAAACTCAAGTGTGTAAATCTAATCAGATCAAAGCAATAAACATCCCCCCTCCTAACATTAAAGACATTCCTACCCAAGAAATCCCCTTTTTTAAGGATCATACACAAGTTTAAACAACTAGGGCTTATAGGGATCTTTCAAATTAAAGCAAATAGAGGAGAAATACATACCTTTGATGCCATGGATTTGCAGGATGGGAAGAGAATTGCAGAGAAAAACAAAAGGGAAGAGGAGGAATATTGAAAATAGGGTTTTAGAAAACAGTTTTAAACCCTCTCGTTTCGAACTTTGCGTCGCGAAGTAAGAGTTTTCGCGCCGCGAAGTTTTAACATGTTCACTATTTTCAAAATTCTTCTCTCGAACTTACCTGGCACACTCACTTCGCGGCGCAAAATTTGAAATTTCGCGATCGCGAAATGGCTACTGTTTGGCTGCTTTTGAAATTTGATCGGGCTGCAGTTTCCTTTGACTAACGCTTTAAAATTGATTAGAACATACATAAAAGCAAAAATAACTAAGAAAAACACGGGTTGCCTCCCGAAAAGCGCTTGTTTTTGTAACGAGTCGCGAGCCTGACTCGGGGGACCAACTAAGTAATTGGCTCTTCAGAGAGAAAACAGACCTCGCCATTTCTGACAGGGTCGTTCTCATTGTAAAGCTTTAGTCTATGGCCATTTACCTTAAATGATCCTCTTTCGGTCATTAGGTCCACATATCCCGAGGGATAAGCTTTTAGGATGACATATGAACCTATCCAACGTGACTTTAACTTACTTGGGGAAAACTTAAAGCGAGTTTGATACATTAATACCTTGTCCCCCTCTTTGAACACCTTCACTTCCTTTAGATGCGCATCATGCCATTTCTTTCGCTGCTCCTTGTAAATCTTAGAGTTCTCATAAGCGAGAGATCTAAGCTCTTCCAATTCGTGCAAACTTATCAATCTTTCTCTTCCACTTGCGATGTCATCCAAGTGAACTTTCTTTAGTGCCCACAGTGCTTTATACTCGAACTCGAATGGAAGGTGACACGCTTTCCCATAAAGCATTCGATAAGGAGTGATTCCAATTGGTGTTTTGTAGGCTGTACGATATGCCCATAGTGCATCTTCAAGCTTTTGCGACCATATCTTCGGGTTGTTATCGACCGTCTTTTCCAGGATTCGTTTCAACGCCCTGTTGGTGTTTTCCGCTTGTCCATTGGCTTGCGGATGGTAGGCGGTCGAAAATCGATGATGCACTCCATATCTTTTTAAGGTCTTCTCCAATAGATAATTTGCAAAATGAGTACCTCTATCGCTGATGATCGCCTTCGGGCATCCGTACCTACATACAAGAGATTTCACGAAGTCAACAACTACTTTGGCATCATTTGTAGGTGAAGCCTTAGCTTCAGCCCATTTTGAAACATAATCAACCGCCACAAGGATGTATTTGTTTCCTTTGGAGTCGGGAAAAGGTCCCATGAAATCGATTCCCCAAACATCAAACACCTCACTAACGGAGATGCTCTGTTGGGGCGTTTCATCTTTCTTTGTGATGTTGCCTGCCCTTTGACAGGCGTCACAAGATTTTATCAAGGTGTGAGCATCCTTAAAGATCGTAGGCCAATAAAATCCGGATTCGAGGACTTTTCTGGCTGTCAGATTGGCTCCAAAATGGCCTCCCGTGGGGCCTTTGTGACAATTAGTGAGAATGTCCCAAGCAGCAGGGCCGGAGACACATCGACGGTGTATCCTATCAGGTCCTATTCTGAACAGATAAGGTTTAGACCAAAAATAATGCTTTAAGTCCGAGAAAAACTTACCTTTTTGTTGATGAGTCATACCTTTTACAAGAACACCAGCGGCCAGATAGTTTGCAAAATTTGCATACCAAGGTATAGGGTCTTCTCCTATGGTCTTAATCATATTGAGGCTCTCATCGGGGAATTTGTCCCTGATGACTTCTATGCCCCCGGAATCCATGTATGGATTTTCCAGGCGAGATAGATGATCGGCAGCTAAATTTTCAGCACCTCTCTTATCTCTTATCTCTATATCAAACTCTTGCAACAGAAGTATCCATCGTATGAGTCTGGGCTTAGCATCAGGCTTAGCAAAGAGATATTTGTTTTGCATATATTTTTCATCATTTTTCATGCATTAGATAGTTTCTTTTTCTTTTTAGCTATTTAGTTCATGCATATTTTTCGTCTATTTTGCATTTTTCCGTTTAAAAGTGCGAGTGTTATTATTGGTGCATTAACCGGGTGTTTTGAGCTTGTTTGGATAGGAATTTGGTATAGACGGTGGCGATGTGCGCGATGGAGCCAAGGAGGATCGAGAGGCGGTTCGAGATGGTTTGATGAACGAGGATACGGAGGCTAAAGGCGATGGAGTGGAGACGGAGGAAAGAAGTGGTGAACCGGAGTTGGAAGCAAAGAAGGAACAAAAGATGTGAAGAGCAGCTAGCTAGCGATCGCTAGCTATTCTGGCTAGCGATCGCTAGGACCGCAAATCTCACCCGCGCGTTTTTCCTGTTTTGGCAGTTTTTGACTTTTCCTGGAGTATAAATACTGGTTTTGACTGTTTTGGTTGACAGTTTTTAGTTCCCACTTGATAACTACTTTTTGAAGAGTTTTGTTTGGAATTTTGGATCAAAGGAGTTAGGGTTTCACTTTTGAGTTGGAGCTCTACTAAGCTTGGGATGAGAGCTTCAATCTATTCATCAATGGTGGTTTGACCTTCTTTGGTGAATCTTACACATCCTTAAAGCTAGTATCTCCTTCTCTTTCTCTTTTAAGCTTTGTTAGTGTGTAATTGATGGATTGATGTTTTGGATCTATGAATTTGATGATTCAATTGCTTAATTTCTGCATGTGTAGTTTAATTGCCTCAATTCTTGTCTTCAATTTGTTTAGATTTCTTCAATTAGATAGGTTGTGAATTGTTAATTGATTGCATGTAGTTTTGATGTGTTGTTGATGATGATGATGTTGATTAGTTGCAATTCAATTTCATTGAATTCATTGTTAGTCTTATGTTAGGTTAGTTGAATAATTCACTAGTGTTTTGATGCTTGTTGAGCTAGATCTCATTAGGTTAGAAGTGATTTGTTTGTGTTAGTATAGATCTAGGTCAAGTGTTGGTGCATGGTTAGGAAATCGATATCGAATCACGATCGTCGAGTCTCGATCAATTTATGTATTTTCATAATCAAGTGAATCATCGATGGAAAAGAATTCGTCTAACGGAAGTTAGCGATCTATTGACATCGAGGATTTACGATAACTTTTAAACAACGGTTAATCGGATGGAAGTTCATTACTGTTCAATAAATTGATTGAGAGTTTACGACCATTTCATGGAGATAGATGTGGTTGTAGATTGGAACGTTTCCGGACGACGTTTTCATAGGAAATGATACGGAAGTAATCATATTTCTAAGGAAATGGTCTAGTTATCTCGGAAGAGGAATAGACATTTTCTACGGAATTCACTTAGCGATCGGGATACGATATCCATATTTCCTTGCTCATGTTTGTTCATGTATGTTTGTTTTCTTGTTTTCGTATGCTCGTTTTACTTGTTCGAATGTGTTTGTTGTCCCTTTTCACGTAGCGAGATGTTTATGTCGTGGAATAGTTAAGTAGGTTTATCCTCTTTTAGTTAGAAACCAATTCCCGAACTTGAACTTCACATAACTTGTAAATTGGAAATGAAACACCGTGATTTGTCCATTTTCTCCCCGTGTTCGACCCGTATGCTACGTTACGATACCGTACGCTTGCGGTTTTATAAAATAAAGCTTGATTTTCGATTAAAAACACGTACATTTCGAGCGAAACAACTTTTTGGCACCGCTGCCGGGGAGAAAATTAGATAGACATGGTGTACGATTTCTAATTACCACGTTTATGTTTCTCACCCCTTCTTCCTTGTTTTTGGTCCATATAAAAAAATTAAAATTTAATAAAGAACAGTACCTAGCGATCGCTAGGCACTGTTGCTAGCGGTCGCTAGCAATTTTTTCATGATTACTGTTTTCCTTCGCGATCACCACAACTCGCTAGCTTCCTATTTTTTTGGGTCTAGCGATCGCTAGCCCTGCATCCTAGCGATCGCTAGTGCCCTGTTTTGGCCAAAATGTGTATTTTTTGTCCGTTTTTCTCGTTTCTTTCTTCTTCTTTGCTATATTAATTGTTATCCACACGTTCCTTGATGCGTTTGTTGATGATTCTCAGCAAGGAGTTTATGATTAGGAGGTCGCAAGCTAAGAAGAAATTGATTTTCGATCCCGAGATTGAAGTTACTTGTCGTCGACAAACGCGGAACGTTTGAGGAAGTTAAAGGAATCGAGAATGGCGGACGAAAGAACTCTCAAAGACTTTGTGCAACCTCGTTTTAGTAGCACGTCAAGCATTGCTATGCCAACTTCAACCGCACATAACTACGAGATCAAGACGAGTTTGATCAACTTTGTGATGATGGATCGATTTAGCGGTTTACCGATGGAGAATCCGTCGAAGCACCTCAATTCCTTTATCAAAAAGTGTAGTACTTTGCGGATCAATGGGCTTGACGAGGAGGCTATTCGGCTTAAGCTCTTTTCTTTTTCATTGAAGGATGGTGCGAAAGAGTGGCTTGAAGGCCATGAGCCGAACTTCTTCACGACTTGGGATGCTCTTGCCAAGGCTTTTATCACAAGGTACTTTCCACCGGGAAAGACGGCGAATCTCACCAAGGCAATCACTAATTTCGCGCAAGGTCCAATGGAAGAACTTTATGAAGCTTGGGAGCGGTTCAAGAATCTTCAACGTAATTGTCCTCATCATGGAATTGAGGATTGGAGGCTAGTGCAACTTTTCTATAACGGTTTGAGGCCGGAGACGCGCTTTGCGATTGATACATCCGCCGGTGGTTCAATCATGACTAAGACGCCCGGTGCGATCAAAGATTTGATTGAAAAATTTGGCTATAAATCACTACCAATGGCCAAGTGAGAGAGCATTACATGGGAGGATGCATTCTACACCCGAATCGGACGCTATGGCTACACTCGTAGCTAAGATTGAGAACTTAAACGCGACATTCGAGGAAAAGATAGCTCAAATCACTAAGGTTCCTCAACAACCACAAGATGCTCCTAACATTTGCGTGGTTTGTGGTGGTTTAGGTCATGACTCGACCATGTGTCCGTCCACCGCGGGGTTAACTATGGAGGAGTTAAATGCTTTGCAAGTCCAACCGAGGGGGCAATATCGTGTTCATGATCCGTTCTCGCCTACTTACAATCCGGTTGGAGAGACCATCCTCGCCTATCCTACAAAAACAACCAACCCCCTCCAATTCAACAACAATCCCCTCCAATTCAACAACAACCACTCCCTCAACAACAAGTTCTTCAACCTCAACCTCAATACCAACCTCAACCACCTTTTCCGCAACAACAACCATACTACCCTCCTCAACCTCAACCCCAATGCCAACCCCGTGCACCACCTCCACCTCCTCCCAATCAACCACTTCAACCACCTCCTCAAAGATCTTATCTAGAAACCCTTCTCGAGACTCAAATTGCGCAACAAAACCAAAAGAACGACTATTTCCAAAACTCGTTGACGCAAGTCACTACACGTCTCGAAGCGATGTCAACTCACAACAAGATGATCGAGACGCAAATTGCGCAATTGGCTCAACAAATCGCCAACTCGGTGAGACCTCAAGGTCAATTACCGGGTCAACCGGAGCCCAACCCGCGGGCTCAAATGAACGCGATCACACTACGAGATGGAAAGATTCTTAAGGAAGTTGAGAAGAAGACAAGGAATGTGGTTTCACATGGTGGTAATGGAGGCATTTCTAAGGCAAATGAAGGGGAGAATGTTGGTCAAGCGGGTGATCCACCGGTTGAGAGTTCGGTCAAAAAGCCTACACATGTCCCGAATGTTCCGTTTCCGGCTCGTTTGGCTAAGGCTGAGTTGGAAGCTAAGCTTGGGAAGTTTTTGGAAATGATAAAACAATTGCACATCAATATCCCGTTCATGGATGCGATTACCGAAATCCTGACTTATGCGAAGTTCCTTAAGGATCTTATCTCAACCAAACGTCGAAGCCGAATCCTTTTGTCCGAGGAGTGTAGCGTGCTCATAACTACCGTGGTTCCCGAGAAGTTAGGCGATCCCGGGAGTTTCTCGATTCCATGTTCTATAAATGGGTTATCAATTCATCGAGCATTATGTGATTTGGGAGCTAGCGTGAGTCTCATGCCTCTTGCAATTGCAAGAAGAGTTCATTTGGGAGATTTGAAGGCAACCAACATCTCGCTCCAACTTGCGGACCGATCAATTAAGTACCCGGTGGGAGTCTTGGAAGATTTACCGCTCCAAGTTGGAAGCTTTATCGTACCTTGTGATTTCGTGGTTTTGGAGATGATCGAGGATGTAAACACTCCAATCATACTTGGTCGGCCTTTTCTAGCTACCGCCGGAGCGATCATCGATGTTAAACACGGCAAGTTGTCTCTCAATGTGGGGAAAGAAAAAGTCGAGTTTGAATTGCGCAAGTCAATGGGGTTGCCACCATTGATGGACGACATCCAAATTGCCGACGCATTGGAGACCGTGTTCTCGGAGGAAATCTTAGTGGATGAAGAGGATGCACGAGTTATCGAGGAGATATTCGATGCTAGCGAGCCGTTTACAAAGAAGGTCGCGGTCGAGCCGATCTCGGCTCCGAAGGAGGAAAACGACGCAGCTCCACCGAAGGTAGATCTCAAACCCCTTCCACCTAATTTAAAATATGCGTTTCTAGGAGATGATAGCACTTATCCGGTAATTGTTAGCTCGTCTTTATCATCGTCCCAACTTGATAAATTGTTGCATGTCCTTAGGAAATATCGTAGCGTCTTAGCGTATTCGATAGATGATATCAAGGGCATAAGCCCATCTTTTTGCACTCATCGGATATTACTTAATGACGAACATGCTTCCTCAATAGAGCACCAACGCCGCCTTAACCCTAACATGAAAGAAGTAGTTCAAAAGGAAGTTTTAAAATTGCTTAAATCGGGCATTATCTATCCTATTTCCGATAGTCCATGGGTAAGCCCGGTTCAAGTTGTTCCAAAAAAGGGGGGTATGACGGTTATTAAGAATGATCGAGGCGAATTGATTTCAACTAGGCCGGTCACCGGATGGCGAATGTGCATCGACTATAGAAAGCTCAATTTGGCCACCCGGAAGGACCATTTTCCTTTACCTTTTATCGATCAAATGCTTGAACGTCTTGCCAAACACTCTTATTTTTGTTATTTAGACGGGTATTCGGGATTTTTGCAAATTCCGGTCCATCTGAATGACCAAGAGAAAACAACGTTTACATGTCCATACGGCACATTTGCCTATCGGCGTATGCCGTTTGGACTATGTAACGCGCCGGCTACCTTTCAAAGGTGCATGATGGCTATGTTCTCGAATTTTATCGAAAAGTCCATGGAAGTATTTATGGATGATTTCTCGGTACACGGATCGAATTTTGACGAATGTCTCGATAACTTGTCTTCGATTTTGAAAAGGTGCCATGAAGTGCATCTCGTCCTTAATTGGGAGAAATGTCACTTCATGGTTACCGAGGGTGTTGTTCTTGGGCATATTGTATCGAACCGTGGCATTGAAGTCGATAGAGCGAAAATCGCGGTTATTGAAGGACTACCACCCTCGACGAATGTCAAAGGGGTGCGTAGCTTCCTTGGGCACGCCGGTTTTTACCGACGATTTATCAAGGATTTTTCGAAAATTGCCCGACCCTTAACCGAGTTACTTGCAAAAGATACGCCTTTTTCGTTTAACGATTCATGTCTTGAGGCTTTTGAGAAACTTAAAAAAGAGCTAACCTCGGCCCCGATCATACAACCCCCGGATTGGACACTTCCTTTTGAACTAATGTGTGATGCGAGCGATTTTGCAATAGGTGCCGTGCTAGGACAAAGGAAAGATGGTAGGGTGCATGCAATCCATTACGCGAGTAAGACCTTAGACCCGGCCCAACTTAATTACTCGACTACCGAAAAAGAACTTTTAGCGGTCGTTTATGCCATTGAGAAGTTTCAGACTTATCTCGTAGGATCTAAGGTTATTGTTTACTCCGACCACGCCGCACTTAAGTATTTGATGAATAAGAAAGACGCTAAGCCTAGGTTGATTCGTTGGATTTTGCTTTTACAAGAGTTTGATATCGAGATCAAGGATAAACCCGGCTCCGAGAACTCCGTAGCCGATCATCTCTCGCGCTTAGAGCTAGGTTCCTCCCCTTCGAATCCTCCTATTAATGATTCACTTCCCGGAGACCAACTCCTATCCGTTTCGTCTAGTGTTACGCCTTGGTATGCCGACTTTGTCAACTATCTTGTGTGTGGTATCGTCCCGCATGATTTTAGTTCGCACCAACGAAAGAAGTTTTTGCATGATGTTAAATTCTATTTTTGGGATGACCCTCACTTATATCGTTCTTGTTCGGATTCCATTATTCGACGTTGTGTACCGATTGAAGAAACCGATTCTATCTTAGCCCATTGTCATACCTTACCTTGCGGTGGACATGCAGGTTCGGGAAAGACCGTGGCTAAGGTACTTCAATCGGGTTTCTATTGGCCAACACTCTTTCGTGACGCCGATACCTTTGTTCGGAAATGCGATCGGTGTCAACGTACCGGTAACATCTCGCGTCGTCACGAGATGCCCCTCAATTATATCCTTGAGGTCGAGTTGTTTGATATGTGGGGCATCGATTTCATGGGCCCATTTCCGTCAAGTTATTCAAATCGCTATATCCTCGTGGCCGTCGATTATGTATCCAAGTGGGTCGAGGCCATCGCCTCGCCTACGAACGATTCTCGGGTTGTTTCCAAGTTCCTTAAGCGTAACATCTTTCCACGTTTCGGTGTACCTAGGATAATCATTAGTGATGGTGGAAGTCATTTCATCGAGTCAAAGTTTGAATCTTTATTGAAAAAGTACGGTGTTCAACACCGGGTCGGTCTTCCTTATCATCCTCAAACGAGCGGTCAAGTTGAAATATCCAATCGTGAGTTGAAAACCATTCTCGAGAAAACCGTAGCCTCATCTAGGAAAGATTGGTCAATCAAGCTTGATGATGCGCTTTGGGCGTATAGAACCGCATTCAAAACTCCGATTGGAACCTCTCCTTATCGACTCGTATACGGAAAAGCGTGTCACCTCCCGGTCGAACTCGAACACCGCGCTTTTTGGGCGGTCAAGGCCTTGAACTTTGATTATAAAGATGCGGCGGAGCGTCGTCTTTTGCAATTGAGTGAGCTAGATGAGTTAAGGTTAGATTCCTACGAGAGTTCCCGTATTTTCAAAGAAAAAACCAAAAAGTGGCATGATAACCGTATCGTCCGTCGAGAATTCCGAGAAGGAGATCTTGTTCTCCTTTACAATTCGCGTGTCAAACTCTTTCCCGGAAAACTCCGCACTAGATGGTCGGGTCCGTTCACCGTCGTTCGTGTCTTTCCGTACGGAGCCGTCGAGGTGTCGTGCGAATCCCGAGTTTTTAAGGTAAACGGTCAAAGGCTTAAACTTTATCGAGCCGGCACTCTGATCCCGAGCCCCGTTTCTATTCTGATTCCCGCACCTCCGCAAAGTGGTGGGTCCTAAAGTCAATCCTTTGACTTTACACTACTGAACACCTCTCTTCTCTCTCTTTTACAATTCTCCATCAAGCTCGAGACGGTAAACGAGCCATTCTCCCCCTTTCCGTTAATTCTCCATTTATTTTTCTTTTTCATTGTTCTTTTTCTTTTTCAATTTTCAATTGCTTAAAAAAAAAACAGGTGTTAGCGATCGCTAAGCAAAAAACTCAACTTTCTGTTCCAGCTCGCGACCGAACTCTCGACCATGAGGCGCACCTAGCGATCGCTAGGGCTCACAGCTAGCGATCGCTAGCTTCGTTTTTTAAACCCTTTTTCTTTCTTTTTCTTCTTCCTTCAAACCCTAGCCACTTCCCTCTCTTCCTCTCGTTTTCTGCCGACAACCACCACCATTCCGCCACCAATTTCGCCGGTGAACTCGCCGGATTTCACCACCATTCACTCCCAAACCTCTATTGTTCATCTTCTCCACCCTCTAAACCCCCAATTTCACCCCTTTTTCACCACTTTCTTCCACTTTCAACCATTTTTCCCCAAATTTTCAAACCCCTTAAAGCTTCAAATTTTCACCCTCATTCACGAGATTTTGGGTTTCTTTCATCAATTGGAGTTCCATCTTGCAAGGATTAGCTACACGGCTCTCCGATTTCACCACTTTTCATCCTTCCAAGTTTTGGTATACTCGTTCCTTAACCTTGTTTTTGTTCTTGTGATAAATTTTAGTGTTTTAGTTAGTTTTTAGTGTTAATTTTGCTCTCTTTGTTCATGTAGTTGGTATTGTTTGGAATTGCTTGTGGGTTGTGGTGTGTGTTCGTACTAGCGGTATTTTTGCACATCACATTCACGCACTTTTCACACACTCACTATGAAGCGTTTCAAAACCACGGCAACCGGCGGTAAACATGCAAAGGCCCAAAAGGGTCAATCTTCCGGTACCGCCGCACCACCACCTATTGATCCCGGTTTCACTTTTAAAGATGCTACCCAACGCAATCACTATGATAGCTTGTTGAAACGGGGCATCGAGGCCACCAAGTTTGTTGATCCATTCGCCCTACAATACCTCGGTCTCACCGATGGTGTTCGCACTCTTTTGAACAACATAGGGTGTCTTGGACTTTTCTCCGTGCACGCACTACACTTGAATTTCTTTCAAGTTTTCGAATTCATGTGCCACGGCGTTTCATCTCTTTCCGACATAATAGCCGAGATTACACTTTATCTTTTGCGGACATTTCACGCATCTTTGGGTGCGTGGCTCACCGGGATGCCCTTGCACCGTCCGACGATCCGGATATTGATTTCAATCAATCCGATTTTTGGGGCACTATCTCTGGTCGGCTTGTCCATTATTCTGCGCAAGGCGCTAAGCTACACATGTCCTTCATCCACTTCTCCGTATAACTCACCGCATTTTGACCTCAACCATTCTTGGCCGCCATGATGTCGGCACCGTCTTGAGTGCTGAGCTCAATTTCCTTTTTGCCATGATTAACCCGGGTACTCTTACCTTAGATGTAGGAGCTTTCATTGCACATAAATTTGAGCGGCAACAAGCCGGTGGTATCATCGTGTGCGGTGGTCTTATCACTTACCTCATTGACCATTGTCAACATAATCTTGAAGTTGATGATACCCAAGAAAAAGCTCATGGGTTAGATTCCCTTTGTATTGCCGCTCTTCAAAATATGCATATGGTCCGTACCGCGGGTAATCGTTATTCTTGGCGATTTGGGAACACTTTTCAGCACCACTCTTATTTACCGAACCCCGAAGGCACCAATGTCGCAAACACTAATTGGTCCTATCCTCCCGACAATGGTGTTGTACCTCCTCCTCCCGTACAACACCAAGATCCACCCCAACATCAAGTCCCTAACTTTCCCGAGGACTTCGATTTCGTAGCCCGTTTTAACGATCTTAGCACTCGGGTGGACAATAACACCCAAGCCATCGCCGAGAACACTAATGCACTCAACAACACCAATGCCCTAATCCGAAGCATGCAACAATCTTTGCATGGTTTTTACGATCATTATGGATTTCACGGGTATCATGGTTATCGTGGCCCCGGTCACGACGGAGCCGGTGGTTCCGGTGGGGCTTAATCCTTGCACTTTTCCTTTTTATTTTCTCTTTTCATATAGGTTTGCATATAGGTTCATTCATTGCATTCATCTACTCATGAGCATCGAGGACTATGCTCGGTTTTGCTTGTGGGTGGTGTCTTAGGTTTTAGGTTTTATCTTTCTTTTATTTTGGGTGTGTATTCGTATTTTATTTTTCATTTTTTCTTCCTTATTTTTATTTTCTATTCTATTTTTGATACTTCTCCACTTTGTTTGACAAATAAGTGCTTATCTTCTTAGGCATAATTGAATAAGAGGCCTTCTTGTATGATATTACAATTCATTACTACTTGCGAGGATCGTTTTAGTTAGGAATTTCTCTTGTGCCTTAGTTTGTCACTTGCGCTTACCGATTAGCTTTACATTTCATATTGACCTTAGGACTAGCTTTATTTTCGTAGCCCCCCTACATCAAATTTGTGACGCTCGGATGGACTAACCTAGTGAGGATTTGAGCCTTGGATTGACACATTCATAATCAATCCCCACTTTCGCTTCTTGTGTGTATTTCCCGTTGAGTTGTATCTTTAGGCATTTGACTTATTTCTTAATCTAAAGTTCTTATAGATTGTATAGAGGCCTTCATTTCTTTATCCTTGTAAAAAAAAATTGATTAATTTTCCCTTTTGTCACCCTTTTTGAGCCAAAGCCTTAACCTTTTTCTTGTCAAACCCCTTTAAACCATGAAAATGCACACTTAGGCTATGTTTGGCAAGCGTAAGCTTTTTAAGCTAGCTGGTAGCTGATAAGCTAGCGGATAGCTGATAAGCTAGCTGTTGAGTGATAAGCTTGCTAGTAGCTTGATAAGCTAGCGTTGAACAAATTTATGTTTGGCAAAAACTAGCTATGAGTATGTAAAATGACCAAAAAGGGTATATTTGAATTAATAATTAATATAATAAGGTCATTGGCTACATAGCTTAATTCAATGACTAGGACTAGCTTATTTGTAGCCCCTACATCAAAGTAGCGATGCAAACTAGTGAGGATTATAGCTTGGATTGACATTCATAATCATCCACTTTCGCTTCTGTGTGTACCAGTTGATCTTTAGGCATTGACTAATCTTAATAAAGTTCTATAGTTGTATCAGCCTATTCTACCTTTATAAATTGATATGCCTTTTGAGCCAAAGCCTAACCTTTCTGTCAACCCAAACCAGAAAAGACCTTAGTTGATTTCCGAAAAGCATTTTGGATTGGACATTAGTTGTATCTAGATAGATAGGAACCCCTAAAACAAGCATAGCTTGTGGGTTGTGAAAAAAAAAAGAAGAAAAGAAAAAAATATATATAAAAAAAGAAAAAAAAAAAGAGCAAAATAGAAAAAAATAGAAAAAAAAGCAAGAAAAAGAAAAAAAAAGAGAAAAACAAAAAGAAAAGAAGAAAAAAATAGAATAAAAGATAGATTAGTATAGTTTGCATTTCAATAAGTTTGATCCATTTGCTTTAGGAATTGACTTAAGTGTGTAAACCGAAAAAATTCGAATAATCAACCCATAAACCACTTTATAAAGCCTTTATCAATTCCCGAATCACCCTAACCCGTAGCCAACCCAAAAAGTCCTCATTTTTATGCGATTTATTAGAATTATTAGATTTGAGAATCATGTCAAACGCGTCAAAAGTGCACTTGATTGGGAAGGTTTTTGAGAGTATACACTAACCCTTTATACACATGAGTGTTTAGAGCGATATCGTGAGCATCCGTCCGAGTTTGATCACCGCCCTTCCCCTAGTGGCTATGAAGTTTATCGAAATCTTCGGTGATATATGTTTATGTTTTGTTAATTCGGTTTGCAAAGGTTTGAGCACTTGGGTATTTGAGAATCCTTTCGAATAACGATTTTAGCTTGTTGTAATCCATTGTAATTTGATACGGAAAGCCGACTTATTTGAGCATGTTTATTGAGGATTAGTTCTATTTGGTATAAACTTTGTGGAGAGTGTCGTTTTTTTTATTGTGTGTGATTTGTTTTTCTTTTTGAGTCGATCCTAGCGGGACTTCCTTGGGGACAAGGAAGGTTCGCTTGTGGGTATTTTGTTTTGCATATATTTTTCATCATTTTTCATGCATTAGATAGTTTCTTTTTCTTTTAGCTATTTAGTTCATGCATATTTTCCGTCTATTTTGCATTTTTTCGTTTAAAAGTGCGAGTGTTATTATTGGTGCATTAACCGGGTGTTTTGAGCTTGTTTGGATAGGAATTTGGTATAGACGGTGGCGATGTGCGCGATGGAGCCGAGGAGGATCGAGAGGCGGTTCGAGATGATTTGATGAACGAGGATACGGAGGCTAAAGGCGATGGAGTGGAGACGGAGGAAAGAAGTGGTGAACCGGAGTTGGAAGCAAAGAAGGAACAAAAGATGTGAAGAGCAGCTAGCTAGCGATCGCTAGCTATTCTGGCTAGCGATCGCTAGGACCGCAAATCTCACCCGCGCGTTTTTCCTGTTTTGGCAGTTTTTGACTTTTCCTGGAGTATAAATACTGGTTTTGACTGTTTTGGTTGACAGTTTTTAGTTCCCACTTGATAACTACTTTTTGAAGAGTTTTGTTTGGAATTTTGGATCAAAGGAGTTAGGGTTTCACTTTTGAGTTGGAGCTCTACTAAGCTTGGGATGAGAGCTTCAATCTATTCATCAATGGTGGTTTGACCTTCTTTGGTGAATCTTACACATCCTTAAAGCTAGTATCTCCTTCTCTTTCTCTTTTAAGCTTTGTTA
>JARYMX010000475.1:5000-22096 GCA_030169165.1 Centaurea solstitialis | reverse complement strand
AAATAAAAAAAATTTAAAAATTTAAACAAAATAAATTTTATTTTTAAAAAAAAAATTTTCCCATTTTTTAAAAAAAAAAAATTTTAAAAAATTTTAAAAAAAAATAAAAAAAAAAAAAAATTTAAAATTTAAAATTTTTTAAAAAAAAAAAATATAAATTTAAAACTTAAAAAAAAAAAATAAAAAAAAAAAAATTTAAAAAAAAAAAAAAAAAAAAAAAAAAAAAAAAAAATTTTTTTTTTAAAAAAAAAAAAAAAAAAATTTAAATTTAAAAAAAAAAAAAAATAAAATTTTTTAAATTTTAAAAAAAAATTTTAAAAAAAAAAAATTTAAAAAATAAAATATTAAAAAAAAAAAAAAAAAAAAAATAAAAAAATTTTTTAAAAAAAATTTTTAAAAAAAAAAAAAAAAAAAAAAAAATAAAAAAAAAAAAATTTTTAAATTTTTAAAAAAAATTTTAAAAATTAAAAAAAAAATTTTTTTAAATTTAAAATTAAAAATTAAATAAAACTTTTTTAAAAAAAAAAAAAAAAATTTAAAATTAAAAAATTTTAATAAAAAAAAAAAAAAAATTTTTTAAAAAATTAAAAATAAAAAATTTTAATAAAATTTTTTAAAAAATAAAAAAAATTTAAAAATAAAAATAAAAAAAATAAATAACAAAAAAAAAAATTTTTAAAAAAAAATTTTTTTAAAAAAATTTAAATTTTTAAAAAAATTTTTAAATTTTTTAATAAATATAAAAAAAAAAAAAAAAAAAATTAATTTTTAAAAAATAAAAAAAAAAAAAAAAAATAAAAAATAAAAAAAAATTTTATAAAAAAAAAAAAAAAAAAAAAAAAAAAAATTAAAAATATAAAAATTTTTAAAAAAAAAAAACAAAAAAAAAAAAAAAAAAAAAAAAAAAAAAAAAAAAAAAAATTTTTTTTTTTCCCCAAATTTTTAAAAAAAAAAAAATTTTTAAAAAAAATTTTTTTAAAAAAAAAAAAATTTTTAAAAAAAAAATTTTTAAAAAAAAAAAAAATAAAAAAAAAAAATTTTTTTAAAAAAAAAAAAAAAAAAAAAAATTAAAATTTTTTTAAAAAAAAAATTTTTAAAAAAAAAAAAATTTAAATTTTTAAAAAAAAAAAAAATTTTTTTAAAAAAAAAAAAAATTTTTAAAAAAAATTTTAAAAAAAAATTTTAAAATTTTTTTAAAAAAAAAATAAAATTTTTAAAAAAAAAAAAACTCCCCTTTATCAATTAATACTTCCCTATATATATTTAAAATTTAATTTATCTCTACCTCTCATTCCTAATTCTAAATCTAAAATTTTACTCTCATAAATTCCTTCCTCCAACCTACAATTTAAAACAACTAACTTCCACTTAACCTTCTTCCTTCTAAAAATAAAATTATATTCCCTATCTTTCTATATCTTAATCCCCTCTTTTTAAAAAATATCTCCCTCCTTTCTCATATCTCAAATCTTCTTACTCTACCAACAACCAACTTAAAAAACCCTCTAAAAACTAATCAAAAATTTAAAAACCAAATTTCCTATAACTCCCAAAAACCTACCTAATAACTTTTAATAAAAAAACATCCCTTTTTACCAAACTTTTTTTTTTTCCTACCCTTTTTTTTTTCTTCCACCCAATCCCATCCCATCCCCCCCCCCAAAACCCAAAAATACCTCCCTCCCAAAAAAAATTTTTTTTAAAATCTATTAAAATTAAATAAAATAATTAAAAAAACTATCTCTTTAATAATATTTCATACAAATTCTAAACTACTATAACAATATCAATAAAAAAACCCACATATTCCTTATTATTTCTAAAAATCCTCAATTCAAAAACTTAACCAATACAACTAAATAACAACACAAATCATTTCACAATAAAAAAAAAATACTTACAAAAAAAAAAAACAAAAAAAAAACTTAATCCTTATTTTAAATTATTATCCAACAACACCACTATAACATTTCATTCATATCTACTCTATATTCTAATTCAATAAAACCCATTCAAACCTTAACCTTAAATTACCAAACTTATTAATAACCTCTACACAATAAATACTTCTTCTTAAAACTACCCCCTCTCAAATAAATTCATAATAATCACTCCTTTTTTAATTCTATATCTACTCTCATTTTCACTTCATTTACTTTTAAACACAACCCTAAAACCCCTTTTTCTTCCTATAACTTTATAACAATTAAACCCACCCCCCTTACAAAAAAAAAAACATTCCTCTTAATCCTACCCTTTCCCTTTCAACAATCTCCCTCTATTTTATTCCCTATCAATAATCAACAATACCCAAAACAACCCCTTAAACAAAAAAAAAACCTATTTCCTTTTTCCCTAACAAAATATCTAAAACACTCTAACCCCCCCATACTTATTAAAATATTTACCCATCACAAACCTAAATAAAAAATTCACTCATTTTAAAAAAACACCTTTATTAATCCCAATATAAACTTAACCTCACAATACCCAATCCCTTTAAATTCAAAACCCTAAACTCTCCCCCAACCCTAATCCTTACCAATCTAACCCATATAATCATTCTACTTTCATCAACAAATCATTTAACCCAAAACTAACACCCTCCCAAACCACCTCTCATCACTACAATAATAAAATTATAAAACCTATTCCTCTTAATTTCTTCACTTCAATCAACTATACATCCTCTATTTAAATTTATTCAAATTCTTCCCTAATAACAAATCAATAAATACTCCACTACTCCTCCCTTAAAATCACCACTTCT
This sequence comes from Centaurea solstitialis, assembly GCA_030169165.1. NCBI lineage: Eukaryota > Viridiplantae > Streptophyta > Magnoliopsida > Asterales > Asteraceae > Centaurea > Centaurea solstitialis. The sequence goes on along the minus strand of JARYMX010000475.1, from coordinate 19,326 downwards.
AATCTTAATCAATCTCTAATTATTTCATAAATCATTAATTATTCCTTTTATCTTCTTCCCAAAATCTCTCTTTCTCTTCTATTTCAATTTCTATTTACTTAATTCTTACAACTTTTAATAACTTCTCAAAACATATTCTATACTTCTTCTTCCTTTCACATAATATATCATCTCAATAATAAAAAAATTTTCCTTCAAACTATCAAAACATCAAACCTATAATCAATAATCTCTACTATTTTATCTTTTCTAAATATTTAAACATCCCTTTCCCTTAAAAAAACACTTTCTTTCATTCTCTTCTTCCTCTCCAAATACCTCAATATATCATACCTTCTTTCTAAAATATTACCCCCATAATTCTCTTAACATTAAAACATTAACTACCAATACTACTCTCTTATAATAATCATTTTTAACTCTTTTCAACAAACAATCATTCAATTTTAATGCCATCATTCACACTTAACTCTTTCTACTCTTTCATTTATTACAACCAAAAAACAAACCTTTCATTTTAAATTCTCTTCTTTTCTTTTACATCTTCAATAATAACTCTCATAAAACCTTACACTAATCCACTTCTCCCACTAATTAAACATTTATTTTTACTCATAATCCTCCACATTTCTTCACACCTATTATACTATCATCTCATACAAAATAAATCATTCCAAAAACACTATAATATCCATTTTTAATAACCCATCCTATTATCCTAAATATATCAATTCATCTCTAAACAATTTTTATCTAAATTTTTTATACCTCCTTTTCAATATTTATCATAAATTCAACTTTATTAAACTATTCATCTCATTAATTCCTAATAAAATACTCATACAAATACTCATTTCAATCTCTTCTTCTTATTACTTATAAATAAATATTACTTAACCTTACCAAATATTATCTACTTCTTATTTCAAAACTTTTTATCACTCTTTCTAACAAATCTAACATTCAAAACAATTCCATCTCTATACTAATCATATAAAAACATAACACAAACACCCTTCAATTACTTTTATTTCCTAATCCATTTATAAATTTCTCACCCTAATCTACTTCTAACTCAAAAATTTATCTCCTCTATCTTTAAAAATAAATACTAAAAATCTTAAAAACCTCGATTCACTATAACTCTATTATATTTTTTTTTTATTATAAACAAACAATTAAAAATACAATATCCACCACTTACTCTAAAACAATCTTAACTACTCCTATCACTATCACAATTTTAAAAACAAACTCTAAACAAATACTATAATCCATTCCCTCTACTCTTAATCCTCACATCACTAATTAATTTTTAACCCTTTTTCATACCTAAACTATCAACAACCACACATACAACAAAATTCCTCTCTTAAAAACAAAATAAATTACATTAACAATCCTTAACACTATTTAAACATCCTATAACTCAATAACCTTTACTATTAAACTAAATTTATAAATTAACTATACTTTATACAACCTTCTTATATATACAACTCTAATTATATCTTTCAGTCAATACTTTAATCCTAACTTCATTAATCTTTAAACCCACCCCTAAATCATTTAAATTATTTCATTAACTTTTTAAACTATACCATTTAACTCTTTACCATTTCTTAAATCCTCAAACTTAATTACTCTTTCCAAAATATATCAACATAAAAATTCTTTATTCATAAATTCCATCCCATATAAAAAATAATAAAAACCATCACTTCATTTTAAACAAAACCTTTACAACTATTTTATACTTATAATCTTACAACTATTTATCTCTAAAACTTAAAAATCCCAAATAACACACAACTAATTTTTCTTTCCAACTTTCTTATACACATTTTTCCTATCTTCTTTCCTCATTCATACTTTTCTTTTCCTTCACAAACATCAATAAACACAACCCAAAACTCCGCTTTACCACCCCCTTCAAAAAACTTAATACACTTTTCTCTTATAAACACTATCAAATATAAATTCATCTCAAACATTTTTATCAATTTTCAAATACACTAAATCAATCATTCTATAACATAAAAATTTTTTCTACCTTATTATAACTCTATTCTAATTCAATAAATACTTATACTATCTATTATAAATAATCATAATCTTCAATTAATCACTTACTACTAATATAATTTTCAAACTTACATAACCAATATCATACTCAACACTATCCACTCCTACATTCAAATATATTATTCACATTTCCATCTTCAATTATATCTTTCTTTTTTTATCCCAATTTCCTCCATTAAAACCTTTACTTTATTTCATTTACTTTTTTATTTACATTTTTTATATTAACATTATTTATATTTATAATATATCTTCAAATTTTCTTTCTTATAACACTTTTAATTTTTTCTAATTATTTCAAAATATTCAATTTACTTCTTAAAAACTTAATAACTATTTTTCTTATATTAATATCAATTTCTAATAATAAATCTCAACGATATAAATTCTTACAATTATTAAACTTCCTCTAAACTAAGAACACAATAAAACAATTTATATTAATTAAAATTTAAAATAAACCATCCTCTATTACAAAATAAAATAATAACTCACCATATAAAAAATAAACCCAAACACATCTCTAAAATCAACACTTCAAAAATATCTTAAAAAACAAATAAACATAATACCTAAAATACAAATAAATCAAATATTAATAACTATAATCCCATCATTCAATATCTCCAATCAACTCCCACTTACAACCAAAATCTCAAAAAACCAACATCAACTTTCCCTATACCCCAACAAACACTTAATTATCCAAAAAATTTATAATAATTCATCCATAAAACCAAAAACAAATCTACTCAAATACTACACCCATTCCTAATTTCTTACCATCAATTTCCACTTCCTAATACATCATAATACAATCAAAATAACAACAAAATAATAAAAATTAAAATTTAAAAAAAAAAACCTAATCAAATAAACTTAACTTATACATTATTTTCTAAAAATCATCAAATATTAAAACTTCCAAAAAAAAATTTTTTTAAACCCTTAAAAAAAAATAAAAACAAACAAATTTTTTCCATTCCCTTTTAAACCTTTACACAAAAAAAACCCCCTTATTTATAAAAATTTAAAAAACATCTTTTTTTTCCCCAAATCCCATTTTCCAAATTAAATTCATTTTTTTAAATTTCAACTAATATTTTTTAAAATCTCCATTAATATAAAAATAAAAATTTTCATCCCTCTTAAACCCCCCCTTTTTTATTAAAACACATAAAAAAATATTAAAAACAATATACAATATATTTACTAAATCAAAAAAACTACCCTTTTTAAATTTCTCCTTTATTTTTTTTCTAAAAAATCCTTTTCCCCTTACTTAAAAATTTATATAATTACCCCCACATCCCCCAAATTATTACCCTAAAAATTAACACCTCAATTACCTTTTTCCCCAACTACCCAACATACCTATCAACCCACTAACTATAATACAATTTCATTTTTTTCTCTCATTAACCCAAAAATATTTAATAATCTTAATTTATCACCCATATTAAAACCCTCACATTTTTAATTTAATTCACACAAACCTAACTAAAAAAAATTTCATTAAACATAATTAACTCTTAATTACAATTTTAATAACTTAAATAAACATTAATACTTTATTACACTTAAAAAATATAAAATAAATTCTTATAAAACCCATAAATACCTTTTTCCTATATAAAAACCCCTTATAATTAATACTTCTTTCATCAATCCTAAACCCCAATAATAATCACATAACCCTCTATCAAACAAAAAAAAAAATTATTCATTTTTCCACAAACTCTTTTTTTCCTCATAAAATTTCCAATTTCCCCCCCCAAAAAACAACAAAAAAAAAAAAATTTTTTAAATTATTTTTCCCTTCTCATAAAAACTTTTCAAAAATTTAACCTCTTCCATCCTTTTTTTTTCTCCAAATTTAAATTTTTCACCTTACTTTTTTTTTTATCCTTTATCTTTAAATAATTATTCCCTTATATATTATCTAAAACCAACTTCAACTCTACTTTATTTACTTTTTCATCCTAAATTACTACTGTACATAAAAAACTATCCCATTAACAATACTCTTAAACAAACCCAATAAACTCATTCTTAACTATCACAATTTTCAATATTCTAAATATTAGATATTTTTAATTAAACTCCTTACTTTTATCAATATTAATATCCCTCCTTACTCAATTTATTAAAAAACTAATACAAACCAAAAAACATACACAATAATATAACACCACAACCACTTTCACAAATACAATAATACCCCCCATAACCAAAACCTCTCTCCAAAAAATCAAACTCACTCAAACATTTAAATTAACTCACCCTACCTCATACCACCTACACACCACACCCATCCAATAAAATTTCTACTTACCTCCACGTTATTCTCATCCTATCCATACCAAATTTACTCCTTCACTACTATCATTTCCTCCAATATTCTTTCAAACAAACAATACTAACTCCTCACAACCTCACCCAAATCCATTTACCCACACAATTCAATACCAATAAACTTTCCTTTCAACAACTCAATCAAAATTCTTACCATACAACTACCATTCTATCTCCAACATTTCTTTACCACCCCCTCTCTTTTTCCTACTATAAATTTCAAAAATATCACTATTAACCTAATAATAATCTCTCCATAAAACCCAAATACTCATCTATTTCAATTTTTACTACATAATAAATCACCCACACCAGTCTACCTCTCATACAAATTTCAATACTACCTCCCCTAAAATCCAACCATATTCCTCAAATCAAACCATCCTTTCCTCCATCAACATCCCACTCCTTCCCTCCTCTCAACACTCAAACTATTACAATTTTTAAAAAAATTTATTTAAACTCTTAACATCATTAACATATTTATAAAAATACTCTTATCTTCATCAAAATCCCTCCTAAACCCAATTTTTCTTCATAAAAATTTTAAAACAAAAAATATCATATACAATAACTACCCACTCCAAACACCCAACATTTCCCCACCTTACTTACACACCTAATCACTCTTTACCACCCATCACTTCTCTTTTCTCCATCCCCTAAACCCTACCCCCAAAAAAACTTTAACAACATCCTCAACATCACCATAAACACCAAACACTTTCTCCCTCAAACTTCTCATTTCACCACCACCCCATTACACACAAACACTAACCACAAATCCAACCCAATCACAAAAAACATCACAAAACCAAATTACATCCCATCTAAAAATCACCACCACAAACCCAATACACCTAAAAAACATCCCCCCACACACCCCATCAAACACATCCACAAACACCTCAACCTCAACTACCCCTAACCAAACATACCCACCAACCCACACAACTCATATCTTCCCTCCTCCACACATCACCATCACCCACCCCCCCACCAACCAATAACACATCTACCACAAAACCACCATACTCTATCTCCTTCAATAATCAATCATCTCATCCCACTCACATCCAAACAAACCTATTAACAAAACTCTCATCTAAACCCTTCCATAAACCACCTCATAACATCCATCACCACCTATCTTCCACTAATTACCAAATTTTATACACTACATCAATTCTTTATCCAAACTTCAATTCATCAATAACCATCCATCACTCATTTACTCCAACTTCCATAAACCATAATCTTCTCTCCCACATAACTACTATCTCTTTAAAACTTTCCTCCTCACCAACACATCCTTTTCAAAAATACTCTCAATAAATAAATCTCTTCCTTTCACTCTAATTCATACAATCTCTTCTTCACATCCTATACTCTTTTCTCTCTAATATTACTAAAACCCCTAACAATATCTTCCCCATACATTTTATAAACAACTAATAAACTATTCTAACAAACAATCAACACTTACTCATCCTCACCACCAAAAAATATACCTACATCATCTTACTTACTTCCTACACTTTAATAAAAATCACAATTCAATCAAACTTCATAAACCCAACAAAATCAACCCCCATCACCCCATTCATACCACAATCTTACTAAACAAAACACCCTACCCCACAATCTAAAATACAAACACACACTAATACCACTAAAAACCCATTCCCTACAACCAACTCTTAACTCTCCCCATCTATATAATCCAACTCTTATACCCAATATCAAACAACCACATCACTATACCACTTCCTATTCCTTATCTCAAAACCAATCAACAAAATCCCCACATTAAATTACTAATAAACAACTCCCACTCCCTCTCTCACTAATCTTTCTTATACCATCTTCTCCTCCTAACTCAAATACTTTAATAACAATCTAATTCATTATATCCACAACCCATACTCCACTTTCTCTCCCACATAAACATTCAATTTTCATTTTCATCTAAATTTTCTTAATTTTAAACTATTATACTAAAAATTCACCCAATAAAAAATCCAAATCTCTTAAAAAATAAAATATCAACACTTTTTCTTTCTATCCTAACCTACTATTAATTATATTACATCCCTCCCCTTCTTCCCTCCTTTACTTATTTTACTTAATAATCAAACCCAAAAATTATATACAAAAATAAAAAATCAAAATCACACCAAACAAAATCAACTATACAACTCTATCATCAACAAAAACCTATATCTCAATTAACATACTCAACACACCAGCTCTTCTAATACTAAACAAAAAAACCCCCATAACCAATAAATCTAACCAATCAAATTAAAAAATTTTTCATTAAATATTTTTTCAATAAAATCAATAAACTTCATCTCATCAAATTAACACAAAATTAACCTTTTCAATAAAAATAAAAAACTAATCTTACACACTCTCAATCCCCAAAACTTCACTACACAAAAAAATACTTTAATATTCCTATCTCCTTTCTATTTTTTTCCTCCTCCTACTATTCTCATCACTATCTATAAAACAACCTTTTACTTTTTTATAAATCCCTTTGCATATTTCTCTCCTCATCATTTCTTCACTCCTCCTACTTTTATTCTTTTTAAATCTTTTTTTTTAATAAATTATCATCCTTTAAACATCAATCCTAACATAATTCCATATTACCTTCATCCTTTTTTCTCTCCATTTTTTTTCACTCCTCCTCTACAATAACCATCTCTTCACTTCTATAAAAATCCCTTAAATATATATCCTTATTTTCATTATTTCTTTATACATAATTATTTATAAACTATAACTTTCTTTAAAATTTCACTCTATTTTTCATCTTAAAATCATCTTACTCACTATACTTTAAATATAATTTATTATTATACCTTTTTCTCTTACTCTTCATTCTTAATCAAAATACAAAATATAATCTACTCCACTATTTCTTTCTTACCTATTACTATCTATATCCTTTTTAAACAACCTAAATAATAATAAGCGTATCCATATAACATTTTCCTTCTCTTTTTACAATATCCCTCCTAAAAACAAACAAACATACATTACTAATCTAACTTTTTCTCAAAAATTCATAACTTAATTTACAAAACAACCACAAACTCACCTACATAATTTTAACACAACAATCAAACCTTTCTTACTAACAATATTCCCTTTCATAAAAACTATAATAACAATTCATTTTACATCACTCTTCACAACACAACAAAAAAAAATTCAATATCTTTCCTTCCTATTTTTTCAACAACCTTCTAAACTTCACAACACCACAACACCACCACTCAACCTACAACCCATAAACAAATCACACATTAATTTCAACAATCTCACTATATCATCAACCAAAATTATTTCTCATTCTATAATCTTTTATTTTAATCCTTTTTTCTAATCATTCTTATACTCTTCTCCAACCTACACTATTTCTTTCACCACAAAATACTACATTCATATACAATAAATCTCTTCTATATAAAAACACCTAACCCCAATTCTTTCTTATACTATACATACCCCTACATACCATTCCAATATTCAACAAATACATATCCCCTCTTCTTTAATAGTTAACAACTACCATATACTCTCATTTCTCAACCAATTAAATAACTTCAAAACAAACCAATAACTATAACCCAACTCATAAACCTACTATTACACTCAATCCCAACATTACTTATCACAACAAAACATCCCTCACAATCTCAAATTTTTTACAACACCATCAATTTCCAAAACCTCTAATTCTCATAATATTACCACAAAAAAAATACAACTACCTACTTCACTACTAAATTCACACCCATATAACCTCACAACTAATCAAACAACTAAACAAACCTTATCTAATTATAACTACTAAAACCTTCATTACAATAAAACCACTCCCCCATAAAACAAATATTCACTATTAACCTCCTCTAATCTTACTAAATCATTACAATAACACAAAAAATTTATATATCTTCTTCATCTTTTTTTTTTTTAACATCCTCACACAATTTCACTATTAAACTATCTCCACTACTCTTAAACTCCAAAAATACAATCCATACAATTAATAAATACCCACCAAAAATCCTTATACCTACCATTACATAAAACTAAATTAATACAACATTATTTATAAAAACATTCATACAATTAATCTCAAAAATAACTTTCCATAAATTAATCATTATTACATTAAAATAAATTAACCTTACCTTAACCTCTCATTATCCACATAATAACATTACATCTAATACAATCCTTCTATCACCAATATTCATTTAATTTTCCATCATTCATCTATCATATTAATAAACCCCTCTCAACATTTATCCATCCAATATATCACAATAAATATCTCTTCTCCCATCACTAATATTTAATTATCATCCCAGTATCTACCCAATTATTTAACTACATCACATATTTCAATATCCACTCTTATTTATCTTACACTACCATTTCTACAACTCTTCTTACAAAAAAATTTATAACTAAAATCAAATACACCCTTATACTAACTCTCCCATACTCAACCTTCACATCTCCAATTTAACAATTATCCAATAATTCACTTCCAAACAATATTCACTTCTAAATTATCTCTTCATCAAAAAATACACTCACACCCTTCTATTTCCTATCTAACACTTCCTACACAACCCTAAATCTCATCCACCACCAAACCTAAACCAAAATATTCCATATCACCTAAACACTTTAATCTATCTCCACAAAAACTTACTCATACCTCCTTACCTCTCTCCTCAACACAAATCCCATTCTTCCTATCCTTTTCCCCACATCATCTTTTTCCTCTACACAACTTTTACATTCTATTTCTACCTTACTATAAAAACATTCATATCTTTAATTAATTATCAATTTCCTTAAAACCCTCTTCACTCTTCAACCCTAACTTATTCCATACATATTACCTCTATTCTCCAATCCTCTCCTTCATCCCTCAAATCTTACAATATAAATTCATCTCCATATTCCATATCATTATCATACCACTTACACAACATCCTTCTATCCTCCCTAAAATATCCAAATTCTAAATCCATATAATCTCTTCTTCTAACCCTATTCTCCTCTCCCCCTAAAATCCTCTCCCCTACCTTTTCTCATCTACCAATTTTAAAACCATCTAAACTATCTTTCTTAAAAACAATTTACATCTTCCCAAAAAAATCACTCATTAATTCTTATATATCATTTAACACACATCTACCAATCCAACCTAATTAACCTCCAATTTTTACCCTATTTTACTCCCCATCATTATCACAAATTCTATTTATAAAACATAAAATATACTAAAATCCCCACCACCCTCTTACTCCCTAAACCATTAATACATCATAATCCTTTTCACCCAAATACTCTCACAACACAAATATTCTAACCCTATTCCACCAATCTAACCTCTCCTTTACTTCCAAAATAACTACAAATATCAATTCATATATTAAACCCTTTTCATCTCCCTAATAACACCCATTACTCAAAATCTTCCTCACAAAAAACACTATCTTCAACCAATATCTCACATTCTTCACAACATAAACACACACCTCCACACACCATACTTTTAAATATACCTACACTAAACTATTCTCTTCTCACAAACATACTACTCCACCCATAATTCACCTCACCTTAATTTTCCTAAATCCTATAACCCTATTACCCTCATCACATATCAACCATTTATAAAAACTTAAATAAACAATAGTCACACTATCCCTTACTCTAAATATATATTCAAACTCAAAAAACCTCCACCCAAATAACACAAAAAAATTTTAATATCTATTCAAATCCACCCCCACCTACACTAACTAATACATCCACTTCACTATCCAACTCCCACAAATCAACCCTCAATACAATCAAACCAAAACCATCCCCAACTTACAAACCTCTACCACAATAAACACACATACACCTACCAAAACCCCCACCTCAAACCCCCCAAAACCACCCCAACCCTCCACCCACTAACACCTAATTCCAACTCACTCCCTTATCCAACACTCCCATCCCAACACCCAACTAACATCCCACTTAATACTCCCTATCCTCTATATTAAACAATATCTAACTATTCAAACCTACCAACAATTAAATATTACTAAACAATATACATTTCCAATCACCCTAACTTACATAATATAAAATTTTTTCTCACATCCCACTTTTCTCCAAAAACCCCCTATTCCTTAAACTATCTATCCTAAACTATCAAAATCTCTCATATATCAAAACACAACAATCAACACTCTCATACTTTTATATCAACTATCCAAATTTTTCTCCTCTATTTAAAACTAACCCCAATCAAACCTCTTATACTTTATCTCATTCTTATCTAATACTACACCTTTCTTCATTACAAAACATTTCTCTATCACTATTATTTTAAAAAAAAACACTCCCTCAACAAAAAAAAAATCCCACACTAAATAAACTCTATCCATACATCCCTCTCTCACTAAAACTCAATGTCTTCACCCACCAAAAAACTTACATTCATCACCCGCCATCAATCCCTTATCTATTTACACTCACTTCAAAAAATCTTAATTACCACCATCTTTATACAAATATTTCTATCTCACAATCTCCATCAACTAACACCCATTTAAAACTTATTCAATCATATACCCCATTCAACCTTATATCCCAAATACACGTTCAAATACACAGAAGCTATGGTTTCATATCACCAAAATATTCTCTACTCTACCTACCTATTCTTCTTCCCATTCTTAAAAATCTTATAACTCCTTCGCTCTCATCCTTCCTACTTTTAAACTAACACTCACCTTCCTTTTAAATAAAGTAAAACACTAATAATAAAATCTAATATATACAATCCTCTCTTCTAAAAAAAACCATGTATATATAATCACCTCTCAAACATTAACCAGAAAAACTACCTGATTTCCATATATAAAGGAGTCATTTACTTCAAGGAGTATGATAAATAGCGCGGTCTCTAGAGATATTTAGTAATCTATCTACTCTCAATAGTATTCGTCTATGTGAGAATACGATTGGTAATGCCATTTATATGTTGACCTTATTCTCTATGACATAAATTAAAGACTTAAGTTTGCCAGCAACTAGTTCCCAGTGACCGAACAAAAAGCCTATAGCCAGAATCATAAAAATAATTAAAATATTCTCTCAATACACATAACTCTCTTATTAAAACATAAATTCTTTATTGCTTTATCATTATACCCTCTTCCTCTCTCTTACCTAAACATTTTATCACCCTCCCCTTCTCTACACATATATTAAATATACCCCTCATCTCAACACTCAAAACATTACTTTTAACATACTCCTCCTCTACCCTAATAACATAACAATTTACTACCATTCATCCTCAATCATCAAAAAATAAATCAAATTATCATCATCCTACACTCTCCTTTTTAACTCCTTCATTTTTATAAAAAATTTCATAAATCACACTCCAATACTTATACTAATTTCCCTACTCTCACTCTCTCTTCCAATAATAAAACACCCCCTCATCTCATACATCACAAAATTTACTAATAAAATTTACTATAAAAAAAAACTTTCCTCAAACACATTAACCAAAAAAAAATAATAATTAGAATTATCTTTAAATACACCCTATCAATAAATAAAAATAAATTCTACCCTACTACAAACCACCATTATTAATACAATTCATTTATAAATTACTTACCTCAATACTTACAAATCAAACAATACTAAATACACCACTTTATATATTTAATTAAAACTTATTAATTTAACTATTAAACATAAAATAATATATTTTTTAAACTTTTATTTAAATTTATCCACATATTAACAACCTTATTTTATATTAAATTATCACTTCATTCTCAATTAAATAAATTCATTATAAAAACAAATTTAAATAATTTATTAAATTTAATTATCTAAACTCATTAAAACAAAAAAATCCTATATTGTTAATCAATATATTTTAATATATAAAGTATTATCTACCTAAAAAACCTTTATTGTATTCCCAATTACAAAATTCTCTTTTTTCAAAACCTTATTAAATATTTTCATAAAAAACTTATTTTTATTTTAACATAAAAATCTCTACTCTAACATCACTTCATATATTCCTTTTATTCGTAAAAAATTACTAAAAAATAACTTAATCTATTCACATTTTATTAAAAAAATCTTTTACTATCCAACTTTAAACAACTAACAAAATTTAAACAACTAACTACCTTTTTAAACATCTCTAACAACTCAATACCCTAATAAATATTAATTAACTATTTCTCTCAATTATATCTTATATTATTTTAATTAATTTAATCTTTTCCTCAAAAAACAATTTTATTCTATAATAACTACTATTCTATTTCACTTTATATTTACTATTATACTTATAAAAATAACAAATAATATCTATTTAATAAAAATTTATAATACTATCTTTAATTAAACACATATATACTACTACTTATAACATAAACATTTTCCTAAAAAAAATTTAATAAAATAAACTATACAAACAATATTCACAAATACTAATTACACACATTTTTTTACATATAAAAACTATACCAATTTTAAAAAAAACTACTACATCTTTATTCTAAAATAACACAAACAACTATTTTTTATTTTCTTACTCTAAAAAATATCATCAATCACTTTTCTTACAAAATTATCATAAAATTTTACTAAACACATAACAAATATATCAATAAATAACAAATCATACACAAATCCTTTAAAAAAAAAACAAAAAAATCTCTTAAAAAACCTCTTCATCTTTTTACTATTAATTTACTACTCAATTCATTCCACTATTATCAATCAACCCATACAATATTAAATATAATACTCTAAATTCAAATTCTTAACAATTTAATAAATATATATAAATATTAACTATTTCAATTAATTTTTATAACCAAAAATAATAATACACTCTAACATAACCATAACTTAATAATTAAAAAAACTTTAAATTTTTATCCTTTAACCAATACTATATTTTATCTTTTCTATTATAAATCTTACAAAACAAAACTCTCCTTCCAATCATATATCTCAAAAATCCATTTTTATAATATGAATTTTCTACATTACTTAACAAAACTTCACTACTATTTTCTTAAAAAAAAATCAACTAAAAATTATAAATTTTCTAACTTAAATCAAAACCCTAATAAGATTCAAAAAAAAAAAATCTAATTACCCCCCTAAAATAAATAAAACACCATACTTTCAAATAAATTTTTTCAACAAAAAAAACTATACCCCTTACCAAAAAAACCAAAAATACTCAGAAAAAACAAAAATCACATCATATTCTTTAAATTTATTCTAAAACTACATAATATCATTTCTTATATTTAAATTTTAAATTTAAAAATACACTAACACTTAACATTATATTTTATAAAAATTCCCCTTTTCCTCAAATAAAATAAATTCTTCATATTATTTCAATTCTCCAAAATAATCTAAACATAAAACAATTCATTTTTAAATATATCACCATAAATAATTTTCCTTTAAAAAACAATTATATCTTCAAAAAATATACTATTCATTTTACTTTACAAAACTTTTCCTTTAATCTTAAATTAACTAAAAAAAATATTTTTCCCACAACTTTTTCTTTCTTCTAACTTTATATACCTCATCATTAATTAATAATTTTTTCTTCCTAAATTATCATAAATCCCACTAAAAATTTTTAAAAAACTATAATATACTTAACAAATACATTTCAAAAAAATATCAAAATATCTAAAACAATAACAAATATCTCTCTATAAAACAAATTTTTTTTTTATTTTTTTTACATTTTCCTAATAAACATAATAATTTCAAA
>JARYMX010000474.1:0-22177 GCA_030169165.1 Centaurea solstitialis | reverse complement strand
GGGGGGGGGGGGGGGGGGGGGGGGGGGGGTGGGGGGGGGGGGTGGGGGGGGGGGGGGGGGGGGGTGTGGGGGGGGGGGGTGGGGGGGGGGGGGTGGGGGGGGGGGGGGGTGGGGGGGGGGGGGGGGGGGGGGGGGGTGGGGGGGGGGGGGGGGTGGTGTGGGGGGGGGGGTTGGGTGTGGGGGGGGGGGGTTGGGGGTGGGTTGGGGGGGGTGGTTGTGGGGGGGGGGGGTGGTGGTGGGGTGTGGGGGGTTGGGGGGGGTGGGGGGGGGGTTGTGGGTGGTGGGTGGGGGTGGGGGGTGTGGGGTGGGTTGGGGGGGGGGGTGGGTTGGGGTGGGTGTTGGGGGTGGGGGGGGGTGGTGGGTGGGGTGGGGTGGTGGGGGGGGGTGGGTGTGTGGGGGTGGTGTGGGTGGGGGGTTGGGGTGGGGGGGGTGGTGGGTGGGTGGGTGGGGGTGGGGGGTGGGGGGGGGGTGTGTGTGGGTGGTGGGTGGGTTGGTTGGTGGGTGTGGGTGGGGTGGTGTTGGGGGTTGGGGGGGTGGGGGGGGGTTGTGGGGGGTGGGTTGGGGGGGTTGGTGTGTGGGTTGGGGGGGGGTGGGGTTGTGGGGGGTGGGTGGTTGGGGGTGTTGTGGGGTGGGGTGGTGGGGTTGGGGGTGGGGGGTGGGGTGTGTGTGGGGTGGTGGGGGGGTGTTGGGGTGTGGGGGGGTGGGGGGTGTGTTGGGGGGGGGGGGGGGGGTGTGGGGGGGGGGTGGTGTTGTGGGTGGTGGGTTGGGGGGGGGTGGGTGTTGGGGGGTGTGGTGGTGGTGGGTGTGGGTGGGGGTTGGGGGGTGGTGGGTTGTGTGGTTGGGTGGGTGGTGTTGGTGGGGGGGTGGTGTGTGGGGTGGTTGTGGGGGTGGGGTGGTTGTGTGGGGGTGGTGGTTGTGGTGTGGTGGGGGTGGGTTGGGTGGTGGGGGGTGGTTGGGGTGGGGGTGGGGGGGGTGGGGGGTTGGGGTGGGGGGTGTGTGGTGTGTTGGGTGTGGGGGTGGGTGGGTTTGGGTGGGTGGGTGGGTGGGGTGGTTTGGGGTGTGGGGGTTGTTGGGTGGTGGGGGGGTTGGGGGTGGGGTGGGTGTGGGTGGTGGGGGTTGGTTGTGGTGGGGGTGTGGGGGTGGGGTGGGGTGGGTGGGTTGGTGGGGTGGGTTGGGGGGGTGGTGGGGGTGTGTGGGTGGGGGGTGGGTGGGGGTGGTGGGTTTGTGGGGTGGTGTTGGGGGGGGGGGGGGTGGGGTGGGGGGGGGGGTGTGGGGGGGTTTTGTGGGGGGGTGGGTGTGTTTGGGGGGGTTGGTGGGTGGGGGGTGGTGTGGTGGGGGGGTGGTTGTGGTGGGGGTTGGGGGGGTTGGGGGTTGTTTGGGTTGGGGGGGGGGTGGGGGGGGGGGGGTGGGTGGGGGGGTGGGGGGGGTGTGGGGTGGGGTGGGGGGGGGGGGGTGTGGGGGGGGGGTGGTTGGGGTGGGGGTGTGGGTGGTGGGTGGGGGGGTGGGGGGGGGGGGTGGGGGGGGGGGGGTGGTGGTGTGGGGGGGTGTGGTGGGGTGGGGGGTTGGTGGTGGGGGGGGGTTGTGGGGGTGTGGGGTTGGTGGGGTGTGGTTGGGGGGGGGGTGTTGGGGGTTGGGGGTGGGTGGTGTTGGGGGGGGGGGGGGGGGGGTGGTTGGGGGGGGGGTGGGTGTGTGGGGGGTGGGTGGGGTGGTGTGTGGGGGTGGGGGGGTGGTGGGGGTGGGTGGGGGGGGGTTTTTGTTGGGTGGTTGGGGGTTGTGTGGGGGGTATGGGGGTGGTTGTGGTTGGGGTTGGTTGGTTGGTGGGGGGGGGTTGGGTGTTTGTGGTGGGGTTGGTTGGTGGGTGTGGGGGTGGTGGTGGGGGTGTGGGGGGGGTGGGGGTGTGGGTGGGGGTGTGGGTGGGGGGGGTGGGGGGGTGTGGTGGGGGTGGGGGTGGGGTGGTGGGGGTGGGGTGGGTGGGGGTGGTGGGGGGGGGGGTTGGGGGGGTTGGGGGGGGGTGGGGGTGGGTGTTGGGGGGGTGGGGTGGGTTGGGGGGGGTGGGGTGGGTGTGGGTGGGGGTGTGGGGGGGGGTGGTTT
This sequence comes from Centaurea solstitialis, assembly GCA_030169165.1. Lineage (NCBI taxonomy): Eukaryota > Viridiplantae > Streptophyta > Magnoliopsida > Asterales > Asteraceae > Centaurea > Centaurea solstitialis. The sequence goes on along the minus strand of JARYMX010000474.1, from coordinate 20,086 downwards.
GGGTGGTGGGGTTGGTGTGTGGGGGGGTGGGTGGGGGGGGGGGTGGGGGGGGGTGGTGGGGGTGGGGGGTGGTGGGGTGGTGGGGGGGGGGGGTTGGTGGTTGGTGGGGGTGGGTTGTGGGGTGGTGGTGGGGGGTGGTGGGGGGGTGGGTGGGGGGTGGGGGGGGTGGTGGGGGGTGGGGGGGGGGTGGGGGGGGGGGGGGGGGTGGTGTGGGGGGGTGGGGGGGGGGGGTGGGGGGGGGGGGGTGGTGGGGGTGGGGGGTGGGGGGGGGTGTGGGGTGTGGGGTGGGGGTGGGGGGGGGTGTGGGGGTGGGGGGGGGGGGGTGGGTTGGTGGGGGTGGGGGGTGGGGTGTGGGGGTGGGGGGTGGTGGGGGGGGTGGGTGTGGGGGGTGTGGGGGTGGTGGGGGTGGGGGGGTGGTGTGGTGGGGGGGGGTGGGTTGGGGTGGGTGGGTGGTGGGTGGTGGGGGGTGGGGGTGGGTGGGGGGGGTGGGGGGGGTGGGTGTGGGGGTGGGTGGGGGTGTGGGGGGTGGGGGTGGGGGGGTGGGTGGGGGGTTGGTGGGGGGGGGTGGGGGGGTGGGGGGGGGGGGGTGGGGGGGGGGGTGGGTGTGGGGTGGTGGGGGTGGGGGGGGGGGGTGGGGTGGGTTGGGGGGGGGGGTGGGGGTGGGGGGGTGTGGGTGGGTGGGGGGGGGGGGGTGGTGGGGGGGGGGGGGGGTGGGGTTGTGGGGGGGGGGTTGTGGGGGGTGGGTGGTGGGGGTGGTGGGGGGGGGGGGTGGGTGGGGGGGTGGGGGGTGGGGGTGGTGGGGGGGGGGTGGTGGGGGGGGTGGGGTGGGGGGGTGGGGTGGGGTGGGGGTGGTGGGTGGGGGTGGTGGGGGGGGTGGGGGGGTTGGGGGGGTGGGGGTGGGGGGGTGGGGGGGGGTGGGTGGTGGGTGGTGGGGGTGGGGGGGGTGTGGGGGGGGGGGGTTGTGGGTGGGGGGGGGGGGTTGGGGGGGTGTGGGGGGGGGGTGGGGGGGGGGGTGGGGGGTGGGGGGGTGGGGTGGGGTGGGTTGGGGGGGGGGTGGTGGGGTGGTGGGGGGGGTGGTGGGGGGGGGGGGGGGGGGGGGGGGGGGTTGGGGTGGGTGGGGGGTGGGGGGGGGGGGGGGGGGGGGGGGGGGGGGGGGGTGGGTGGTTTGTGGGGGGGGGGGGGGGGGTGGGGGGGGGTGGGTGGGGGGGGTGTGGGGTGAGGGGGTGTGTGGGGTGTGGTGGTGGGATTGGTTGGGTGGTAGGGGGGGTGATGGGCGGGTGGTGTCGGTTTGTATGGTGTTGGAGGAGTGTGGATGGGGTAGTAGGGTGTGATGTGTGGTTGGAGACTATGGTTTGGACGTGGTGAGGGTGTAGGGGGGTGAGAGGTGTGTGGGAGGGGTGAGTGGATGTGTGGGTGTGTTGTGGTGGTGTGGGGGGTGGGTGTGTAGTTGGTGTTGTGGGGTGGTGTGGGGGGTGGGCGGTGGGGGTGGGGGTGTGTGATAGTGGTTGGTGGGGTGGTGGGTGTGGGGTGGGGGGGTGGGGTGGGCGAGGAGGAGGTGAGTGTTGGTGTGTGGGGGCGATGGTGTGGAGTGGGTGCGTGTGGGGGGTGGGTGGGTTGTGTGGTGGGTGTGGTGGTGGTAGTTGGTGTGGGGGGGATGGTGGGGGGGCGGTGGGGGGGGTGGTGTGGGGGTGTTTTGGGGGTGTGGTGGTGGGTTAGGGGGTTGGGGGGGTTGTGGGGGCGGGTGTTGGGTGGGGGTGGATGTGGGGGTAGTGTGTGGGGGATGGGAGGTGGTGGGGGGTGTGGTTTGGGGGGGTGGTGGGGTGGAGTGGGTGGGGGGGTGTTGTTGTGTGGGGGTGTGTGGGGTGGGGTTATGGGCGGTAGATAGATTATGGTACTTAGACATTAGGTGTTATTTAGTAGTGTTTTTGTTAGGTTTTATGGTTATTTGGAGTTTTAGTTATCAGTGGTGAGATTGGTGTAGATAAGGGGATAGATCACTTTTTTTTTTTTTTTAGATTTTCTTCTGATTTATTTTATTTTTAGTAGATTTTTTGGATAGTTAGACATTTTATATTTTTTTTTTTTTAAGTAGATTTTTTTAATAGTTTTTTAGGTTTTTTTTAGTTTTCTTTTTTAACTAGATTATTTTTGTTAGCTTATTCTTTAGCCTTGTTTTTTTTTTTATTTTTTTTTTTTTAGTTTTTTAGATTTTTGTAGTTTGAGTAGTTTTTTTATTTTTTTATTTTTTATTAGACCATGGTCTGTGAAGATGGGACTACTGCACCTTGGACAGAAAGACCCTTTGAAGCTTCACTGTTTCTTTTCCCTGGGGATTGGTTTGGGCCTTTCCTGCGCAGTTAGGGGGGAAGGCGGATGAAGGCCTCATTCGGGGGGGTCCGGCATCAGTGAGTTACATCTGGAAGAGCTAGTATTCTAAACCGTTGTGTCAGGCGTACGGGACAAGGGACAGTCCTCAGGTAGAAGTTTCTATGGGGCGTAGGCCTCCCAAAAGGTAACGGAGGGGGGCGTGCAAAGGTTTCTGGGCCGACGGAGATTGGCCCCCTCGAGTGCAAAGGCTCAGAAAGGAGTTGACTGCAAGACCCACCCGTCGTGCAGGGGACGACGAAAGTCGGCCCTTTAGTGATCCGACGGTCCGAGGGGGAAGGGCCGTTCGCTCCACGGATAAAAGTTATCTGGGATACAGGCTGATTTCCCCAAGACTCACAATCGACGGGAAGGTTGGCACCTCGCTTGTCGGCTCTTCGCCACCTGGGCTGTAGTATGTTCCCAAGGGTTGGGCTGTTCGCCCATTTTAAGCGGTAGTGAGCTGGGTTCAGAACGTCGTGTGCGGACTGTTCGGTCCATATCCGGTGTGGGCGTTGAGCATTGAGAGGACCCTTTCCCTAGTACGAGAGGACCGGGAAGGACGCACCTCTGGTGTACCAGTTATCGTGCCCACGGTAAAAAGCTGGGTAGCCCAAGTGCGGAGCGGATAACTGCTGTAAAGCATCTAAGTAGTAAGCCCAACCACAAGATGAGTGCTTACTATTCCGACTTCACAGAGCTGCTGCCGGTAGCACAGCCGAGACAGCGACGGGTTCTCTCCCCTGCGGGGATGGAGCGACAGAAGTTTTGAGAATCAAGAGAAGGTCACGGCGAGTCGAGCCGTTTTCTTACGATGGTGTCAAGTGATGTGCATGATGTATGCCGCTGAGGCTTCCTAACAGACCGGTAGGACACTTGAAACCTTGTTCTACATGGACCGATCAATTTTTCGATCGGGCACTCGCCATCTATTTTTCATTGTTCAACTCTTTTAAAACACGAAAAAAACCCATTGTTCAACTCTTTGACAACATGAAAACATAAAGCTCTGCCCTCCCTCTCTATCCTATCCAAGGGATGGAAGGGCAGAGTTCCTTTGGTGTCCCCCCCAGTCAAGAATTGGGGCCTTCGCATTCACTATTTTCTCTCTGGGGCCCCCTTTATTCGTTCATGGTTTCGATTATTCTGGTGTCCTAGGCGTAGAGAACCTCACCAATCCATCACCGATTGGTGGTTAAACTCTACTGCGGTGACGATTACTGTAGGGGAGGTACCTGCGGAAAAATAGCTCGACGCCAGGATGATAAAACACTTCACACCTCGTTCTTCATTACTTTTTCAATATGAAAAAAAAAAATTGCAAAAATAAAAAGGTCGTCTTATTCATAAACCCCAATTATGACATCCCTTCTCTCCCATTCACACCTCGGAACGCGCCGTTCTTGTAGAGATAAAGGCGCTTTGACATCTTCTTAACCCAAATGGCTGGGGAGAGCAAAAGGTTCCTTTTTTCTGAGGGTACTCCCGGAACTGATCCAAGTTGGAGACGGGAGTGGGGCTGTAGCTCAGAGGGTTTAGAGCACGTGGTACGAACCACGGTGTGTCGGGGGGTTCGAATCCCTCCTCGCCCACAAGCGGCCAAAATGGGAAGGGCCTTTCCTCTGGGGGTAAGGAAAATCATGATCGGGATAGGCGGACCAAAAGCTATGGGAACTTGGGTGAGGGTTTTTGTCGAAATGGAATGGGCCTTTTTATTTATTATTTATCGTAAAAGAGTGAAGCATGTTACCACATTAGTATGCCCGTCCCCCATCAGCGTATTTTTTTGTTGTACGCGCCCATAACTTTCCTCAAGCCTGGTGGGGCAGATAGGCAGAGCAAGTACAAGATTAGTAGCATAACAAAAAATGCGTTCCTCGTCATTAATATGTTTTGCTCGCGGCAAATTGTGGCCTCTCGGTGGGAATCGTGACTGCATCTTTGATGCCCTGCTAGTACTTAGTACATTGTGAATTCTTAATTGGATAGTTGTAATTAGCCCAGGTATCGTAGGGCCCCCTTCCCATCCCTCATTTATGGGAAACCCCAAGTGGTTATTTTTTTTTCCCATTACCCAATTCCATTTTTTTAAATTTCCTTTTGGTGTCTTGAATAAAGTGTATTTTATTTTTCTTTCTTTTTTTTTTTTATATATGGAAGTTTAAAAATTTTTATAAAATTTCCAAAAATTGAATAGAAAAGAAAAAAGGGGGGTTTGTGATGATTTTAAAAATTTTTTTAGGTAATTAGTACCCTTATGCTTGAAAGAACAATTGGGGTGTTGTGGTGGATTATTATGGATTTCTGCCCACTTTTCCCCATGGGGCCCCTTATTTTCCCTTCCCCGAGCTAAAGTTATGGGAAGGAGAAAAAGGGAAAAAGAAAAGAAGGTTAGCAAACTGGTTTTTTAGGGAAGTATAATGTTATATAAATTTTATGCCCCTTTGGGATTAGATGGGTAGCCCTATCAATATGCCTAGTTCCGTTTTTTTGTTTAATTTTTCGAATATAACCAGACTTTTATTTTTTATGGATTATAAGAAATTAATGGTAATCTCAGCATTCAGGTATTCCTGAATAATTCATTTTTATTTTTTAATATTTATTTTCCCCAAAAACAAAGTTAGGGATTGTAACGTTTTTTTGTTTCGTGAACGCAAGATGTATTTTAAAAGTAGTTTTTTTGGGGTTGGTAATTTGTCAAATTTTTTTATGAAAGGATTTGGGTTGGGTAGTAAATTTAGATTTAAAAAAAATTAATTAAAAAAAAATTGATACATAAGAAAAAAAAAAGAAAGATAAGAAGAAATAGCCACCCACCGATTTTTAATTAATCTGTACAAAAAAACTAAAAAGCCCGTATGGGAAATTCCCTTAAATTTTTCGTTATAAAAAAATGGGAATTTGGCCTTTTTTAAGTTTAAGAATGTTTCATAAAAAGCTTATGTAACCCCATTTTATGACCAATCTTTATACCATTTCTTTATTTGAAAAAAAAGAAAGGGCGTCCATTCTTCATTTTTAATAAAGTGTACACGAAAGTATTTGTTACTTTATTTTCGAACCTTCTTACCCAATAGAGATATTGAATAGAAAGGGGTATCTTTTTTCCACTGATAATTTTGAAAATTGAACGTTTAAATGTCTTCAAAAGTAAGGTAAATAGATCGACATTATAAAATGCGGTTAAGCCCGCCGTAGACCAAGCTATTATTGCAAAATAGGTGAATACACCCAACTATCATTAAGAATTTCATATTTGGGACAAAAAACAAGCAAGGGGGATACCGCAAAGAGTAAGTGTACTAATAAAAAAGAAATTTTAGTAATTGGTCATGTTTTGTTAAAACCCCCCATAAGCACCATATTCTGACATTTTTTTTTGGAACAATATCACAAGAGTTTCCATTGAATGATATCAGATCCCGATCCGATAAACAATAATGCTTTCGAATAAGCATGAAGTAATCAAATGAAAATAAAGCACTGCGTAAGACCCCATACTAAAGCTTAACATCTTATAAACCCCAATTGAGACATTGTGGAATAGGCTAAAACCCCTCTTATGTCTTTTTTTGAGCAAGAGCTAATAGTAGGCTCCTAAAAAAACTGTTATTATCCCTATCAAGAGATAAATTCATTATGTGAGTATGACTATGAAAAGAGGCCATAAAGTCGAGCAGCTACAAATGAAAAATCCGCCTGCTACCATCGTAGCAGCATGTATAAGGGCCGAAATAGGAGTCGGCCTTCCATTGCATCAGGTAACCATACATGAAGGGGAAAGGAAAAAGGAAATTGTGCGGATTAGCAATTGCACCGGCAAATAATAGAAAACCAGAGCACAAAGTAACAAATAAAAAAGGTTGACCTCATTATTAGAAATCCAAGTTATTGAATATTTGGATTAAATCACGAAATTCGAAACTCCAGTTATCCATATAATAACCCTAAAATGCCTAATAATGAAACCAAATCGCCAAAACACGATTAGTTACAAACGCTTTTTGACAAGCCTTTGCTGCAACACGGTGTGGTGAACCAAAAATCTTTTAATAGATATGAAGACCATATTCCAACTAATTCCACAAAAAATATAAATTTGTATCAAATTTGAACTAGTAACTAATCCCAACATGGAAGTACTGAAAAAACTCATATAAACAAAAATAATCTCAAATATCCATGATCATGAGACATATTAAATTATCACTATAAATAAGAACCAGATATTCAACAGTAGTTATTAATATTGACATAATGAAGTAAGTGGATCGATCAAGTATCCAAATTCTAAAGAAAAATCATTATTGATAATCCAAGAAACATACATATTGATAGACAGAACTGCTATTTAATTTGATTGATTTGAAGATTCTGGAAATATCAATGACATACTTAACAATATAACGTCTGATAAAGCCCACATAAGCGAAGGTACTCTTTTTGTTGCCGTCGGAAAAAGAAAGAAGTCCCAACCCTTTTACATAGGTACTGGAAGTGGAGGAAAGGTATTATCCACGCTATTGAATATGTCCTGTTCCATAAAAATAGGTTTTTTTTTTCTTAATTAATTGTTTCCGATTCCCGGATTTACTCTTTCGAAAAAAGTCATAAAAAATCAAGATATGCACTAACTTATTTATAAATTTGTTTTAGTATTTATTCTGAGCTTTTCAAAATCGTTCACAATAATTCAAAAAAAGTAAGTTACAAGTGTGTCAATGTATGACCAGTTACATATAAAAAACGAATACTTATAATAGGAAAATGGCAAATATAAAATGATTATTACGATAGTTTAAATTCTTAGCGCAAGGAAAAATAATTACACGAAAAAGGGTTACTTGAGCTAATATGAATCTAAGGTCACCGATTTAATTGAATTAATAACTCTTCTTTTTATAGTTTGTTTATTTTATCTCATTAAACTAATTTCTTTATGGATTGAATTGTTTCCATTTCATCAAAACGATTTATTAGTGTAATCTCCGTTTAGAATATTCTTGATCTAAAATGAGTTTTTTTGTATCGGGGAAATGATAAAAAATGACCTTGAGTATTTTTTAATCAAACCCATGATCCTTTAACAGATTTATTAATAGTCTCATACGAATTTAACAATTGAATTTAGGTTGTATTCTTTCCTCGAGTTTGACTAAAAAAAGACTCCAAGTTTTTTATTAGGCAAAAGTTTACAATCCTTTGAGGTATTTTATTAAATGTAAATAAAGTTTTAGAATGATGAAATCAAGGTACTTTTAGGTTCTTTATTTATTTATTTTATTAAGTTTTATTTATATGACATAGCGGATTGTAAAGATATATATTTATGAGATATAGAACGAAAACTAGAGTTTTCCAACCAAATATTTTGGTTTTACCGAATATTGTATTGTCTGGAATCAAAATTTTATTATGTCGAGTAATTTTTGATACAATTTTCAGAGACTTTCACATATCTATATTCTTTTTTATAAGAGACTATTATTTAGAGAAAAAAGTAGCTAATGAATAAGAAATAATAATTCGTTCTTGAACAATAGTGTCTTTCAAATCCAACTATAACAATGAGTATACTTCTTACTTTTTAAATGGCGTTCCAAATAAACGTACTTCTATATCAAAAAAGCGTATTCGTAGATATTTGGAATAAGGGAAAAGGATATTGGGCGGCGTTTAAAAGCTTTGTCATAGGGCACAATCTCTTTCTACCCGGGAATTTCAAAAAGTTGTTTTGGTACGACAAACAAGTAAGTCCTAAATTAAAATATTGGAATAATCGGAATGGATTTTCTCGCAAAATGGGCTCGGAAATTTGTTAATATAAAATCAAAATCGGCAGTCCACCTATTCTAATTCAATATGAATTAGACCAGAGTTTCAATCTTAATCTTCTAAGTTGTCTAAAAGAATAATTCTTCTGTTTTCTCAATTCTAAAAAAAAAAGAAATAAAGAAAAAAACACAAGTTTTTTTTATTAATTTTTCGTTATATTTTCGCTCACATTGTGGTGGTGGGGATTCTTATTTTCCCCATCGACCTTTACAATAATGTAAAATTTTTATTCTTTTCTCGAGAAGGGCCAGATATATATTTTTCGTTAAATTAATGAATTGTTGAAAATAAATTGATTCCATGTTAAAAAATTTTTATTTTTGATACTCCTTTCTGACTTCTTAATTTATCGGAATTACTATAGGATTTCCGTTATTTCCTCCAATTTTCAGCCCACTCATAAAGAACTTTATTTGTTGAGATATTATGTTAAAATATTAAGGTGTCAATTTGGGAGTAATCCAAAATAGGCATATTTTGGATTCATTGATAAAATTTATTTTTTGTTTCTAATTTATGAAATTCAGATAAACGAGATAATATTAAGCTCAATATGAAAACATTTTTTTTTTATTCTATTGGAGAGAAATTCTTCTAGTTTGCAAAGTTGGATTTTATGGACTAGGTTAAACATACGTCAAAGCCTAAGATATAATAACCGGACACCCTTAAGAACTACATGAACCTTGAAATTACTTTGAACTCATTTATTTTTTTATCAATTTTCATTTTTTACTAAAAAACTTATTTGATTGAATTGACATGTTCAATCCTCGACGATTGAATATAAAATTGGCTATTTATGAGTTCGGCAAGCCGACTTTGGTGAAATTCGGTTAGACAACGGCTTGCTCTTAGGAACTGTAGAGGAGTGGCCTAGATGGTGTGATTGAGTTGTTGAGCATCTCGGTTCGAGTCCCGAGTGGGCGGCATGCATCTTATAAGTGGATCAATAGATCCTATTAATATATAAAAAAAATAGGGATCCATTAGATTCCTATAAATAAAAATAAATTAAATTCCCGTTTTTATATTTCTTAATTAAATTAATTTAGGGGATTCCCTCCTTTTTTCATTTTTATGATATTTCAACTTTAGAGAATATATTAAACTCATATTTCTTTTTCGATTGTTGCAATTGTAATTACCAATGTCTTTGATAACCTTTTTGGGCAATGAAATCATAAAACCATCATGATTCGTCCAGAAAAGGGGATGATAGCTACTTTTTTATGTCTAACTGGATTTTATTCACTCGTTTGGATTATTCGCGGATTTCCCACTAAGTGAGTTATATGAATCATTAAATCTTTCTTTCATTGGAGTTTTTCCCTTATCATATAGTCCCTTATTTTAAAATAGAAAAAAATTATTTAACCACAATAACTGCACATTAAAGTAATATTTTTACGCAAGCTTTGCTATTTGGGTCTTTTACTGAAATACATTAAACCCCCAATATTGTAAAAACCCGCTCTACAATCGGCGTGGTTAATAATGCACGTAAAGTATGATGATATTGAGCTATGCGGCTCTTCTTTGTGGAATGGATCATTATTATCAGGTAGCAATTCTAGATTAACATTTAGAAATCTTTTTTATTGTTATAAAAAGTAATTATTTATTACAATTTTAATCATTTCATTTCATTTGGTGAAATCCTAATACCAAGAATGAAAGAAACAATATTTTTCAAAAAATTTCTTTTTTTTCTGCTAAGAACTATTACATGGCCATTTGATTCAACAATGTAGATTATTGAGTTATCGTGTGATAGCCTAGTATTTATCTTTTTAAACCATCATCGGTATTCTTTCAGGAGCAGTATGGGCTAATGAAGCATGGGGATCATATTGGAGGTGGGATCCATAAGGAAACTTGGGCCTTTTTACTTGGAAATCGTATTCGCAATTTATTTGCATACTCGAACAAATAAAAAATTTGCAGGGGGGCATATTCCGCAATTTGTGGCGTCTCAAGGCTTTCTTATATTTGGATATGCTATTTTGGGATCAATCTATTAGGAATAGGATAATAGTTATGCGTTCATTTACATTAACCTCTAGTTAAAATTCAAGAAAAAGTTCTTACGAATACATCAGAGTGGAATACGGTGTGTGTATAAAAACCTTGTGTCAATCCGGCGAGAACCATGGTGAATCAAGGAGTGTAGTGATTCACGTGGTTCTCGCGAAGGCCAAGTATAATTGGTTCAAATTCATATTTGGTTTTTACTTTATTAAGAGAATAAAATCCTTTCTTTTTTTTATCATTAGCCAACCAACTCTTAAAAAATCACTAGGAGTTTTTTTCTTAAGAAAACTATCTATAATAAAAAATTAGATAGAATACCTTCAAACCTTGTCAACTGATAGTGAAAGAACAAAATCGGGATACATACCAATACCTAGTACAGGTAGAAAATGGAGAAAGATCGAAACAAATAATATATCACTCGCGCGGTCCTGAATCAAAAACAAGAAGAGTTTGGAGTATTAAATTATTTGTATCCATAGAAATCATTCTGGCGTGTCATAGTTAAATCCATAAATAGGTGTTAATATCATTCCAATTGCCATTACAAGTGTTGGCAATTTTGGGCTATTAAAGATATTTTTGGCTGGTAAATTATTACCCTAAATAAAGACTAGAACTTCTGCAACAAAACCACTCATTCCCGGTATTGCATGGGAAGCCTCGAAAAGCTACTGATACTCGTAAATATTTTTGGCATGGGGATAGCTACTCCGCCCATTTCGTCGTCGAGATTAAACACGACTGTATTCAATTCATAACTTGTTCCTGCCAAGAAAAAAGTGCAGACACCAATAAATCCATGAGAGATTATTTGTAAAAATAGCCTCCATGAGCCCCGTATCGGTTATAGATGGAAATTCCTATAAGTATGAAATACCCTTATGAGATACGGAGGATTACGGCTATTCTTTTTTTAAATTCCGTGGCCGGGAGATGTTGAAGCTGCTAAGATTATTTGTATTGTGCCCTACTATCATTAACCAGGAGAAAATTATTAGAATGAGCGTGATGTGGAATAATTCCATATTATCCGAATCAAATACCATACGCTCCCATTTTTATAAATTTCCGGCTAGATGATACAAGTACTGTAATGCGCCTCTCCGTGGGTATCTGGATAACCAGGTATGTAGGAGGTTTTAGAATCGGTGATTTGACAGCACAAAAGGCAATAAAAAATGCAATTTATAATATTATTGTTCCAAAGCCACAAGGTACGCACTGATTAATGATGTTTCTAAAATTTAACGTTGGTTCATATAGAACCATATAAACCGACACCCGAACTCCCATTATGAGAAAATGGAAACCTCCCGCCGTGTACAAAATTAAATTTTGTGGCTGAGTACAGACGTTTCTTTCCTGCCCCACATGGATAGAAGTAAGATAACCGGATTAATTCTAATTCCCACATTGATGAAAAAAAGTAAAAGGTCCGAGTAGAGAATGACCTATTTGACCACTGTACATTTCTAACATCAAGAAATGGATTAATCGAGATTCCGAGTAAAGGCCAGGCCGCTCTAAAGTAGCTAAAAGTAATAGGGAGTGATAAATCTGTTAATAAAACGGGTCCTATCGACAGTCCCTTCTATTCCTAATTTCCAACGGAAATCAAAAAATCGATCCTTTATAGTCCTCTACTAGTGGCTTAATGGACTCGTCCAATTGGAAATGATAACAGAATGCATAGGTTGTTAAGAAGAAGTTCTTACTTGATATACATATTGTATAACACCTTAATTTACCCTATTTCCATTATGTGGAAGAAAATAAAATTAAGGAACCCGCAAATTATTGGTAATTAAAAACTATCAATTATTGTTAACCAAGGAAATTTGTTCGTGGTAAAGACAAGATACACTTGGACCAGAAAAACCCGTGCTCCAAAATATTTTCTTTTTGGCACAGGTTTTGGCGGTAAAAAAATAAAATGGATCATGTAGGGTTTTCTATAACGTATTAATAAGGGCTATACCCATGGCTGCGGTGTTGTTTCTGCCATAAATAAACTCGATCACTCAAGAAAATCCGTTGGGCAGGCGGATTCACATCTTTACAACCAACGAAATTCCTTGTTCTTGGATGCAGGAGCTAGAAGCTATTTGTTTGGCTTCTACATCCCGTTCCTCAAGGTATCATTTCTAATTCATCCGTGGGACAGGCTCGGATCACATTGAGAACACCGGATACATGTATCATAATCTTTACTGATGCGACATTGGAATCTATCCATTTTTGAACGTGAGAAAGTTTCAATCTAGTAATTTATAAATGAATTATATATTGAAATACTAGATGAATCGATTGTGTTCTCCGAGTTTTTTTATTAATCTAATTTCTGGATTGACAGTGCCATAAATACTTTGATTTCTTATGTTTGTGTAACAGTGATAATACCTTTTTACGTGCAGACGTGCTGAATTTGAATTAATTTTATGAAAATTATAATTTATAGGATTATATTACTTATTCATAAATTCGATTGAGTTATCCGAGTTGATTTTCTGTTACGATAAATGAGATGAAACAATAGCGAGTCCAATAGCGGCTTCAGCAGCTGCAATAGCGTATAACAAAAAATGGAGAAAATGGCTCCTTTTAATTGACGACTATCAAAAAATCAGAAAAGTTACAAAATTGATGTTTACCGCATTTAATTTTAGTTCAATGACACTAAGAGCCCTAACCATATTTCGACTTGTGATCATCCTATAGACCGACAGATAATAAATAGGCACTCAAAACAAGTACATGTTCGGGAGCATCATTAACCAATTCCTTATCAATCTCGATTATTTCAATATGAACAACAATTGTTAACCAATTGGATTGACTAGGAATTATAACGAGTAATGAATAAAGAATATATTGGGATTAGATAGAAACTAATAAAGAATTTTATATTTTATATAACAAAGTCAAATAGGAAAAAAGGTAAGGCATGTGATAGCTCATACTAAAAGTTTTTTTATTTCCAGTTCTACGAGTTTATTATTGACGAGCTACAGCATTGCGCCGAATTAACGCATACTAAAAGAATTATTGAAATGAATTCAAACGGAAGTAAAAATCTGTTGATAAATGATCCCAATTTGATGCCTATTAACTTATCAAATTCTTGCTCTACAATCTGGTTTGCTTTTGTAGTCAATATTAATTGCGCGTACATGACCGTATTCGGGAATTGTAGTAATTAGTGAAACAAAAAGACTTGTATTTACAGATCACGTAAGTTACTCCATCTCCACCGGTCCCACAGATGGAAATCTTTGGAAATATTCTGAACCAATTTATAAAATCCACAGCAAAAATGATTAAAACATTTTGGCTCATACGTAAATAAGGAGCTGCGCAGCACGCTACAAAATGGGTAGTTCGATAGAATATAGAATAAAGATAGACAAACAGAAAACCAATCCCAACGAAAAGGCAGATATAAATGGGATTGGGAAGTAATACTACTCAGAACTCCTAATATATGACCCCCCAATCCCAGAAAGACTAAAGAAAATCATGTATTTAGTACGGTAAATCCATTTATATATAAAATAGAGGATAACTTAATTCAAAATCTGTTCATAATTTGTATTGACCCGGTCAGGAAAAAAAAAGAGTAACTCTACTTTTTTATAATAGTTCTTAAATATTAATTTAAAAAATTTCCATTTTCAAGGTGATATGAACTTGATGTAGATTATAGTTATTAGCCTATCTCTCGAAAGAGTAAGGTGAATCTATTTATTTTCAAATCCCCAAACTATATAATATATTTTTAATATAAATTAAACACGATTCTCACTCCCAATCCAATATAATTTATAGTTATTCACCAAACATAAACCCCTCGTTTTTTTTTAGATCAAATATGAGGTTTAGATCAAAACGGAGTCATTAATCGGGGAATTTTTATCCTTAAGTTTTTTTATTTCAGGAAATTATAAAACTTTGTTCGATTTGTGTAAACGTTTTCAATTACTGACATTGGTAACCGACCCAAAAGCAATTTGATTATAATATAATTCGTGACGATCATTAGTAGAAAGTTCATATTCTTCAGTCTGATAAACCAATTTGTTGGACAATACTCAACGCAATTACTCACAAAAAATTTACATATTCCGAAATCATATTCTGTAATTAAAGCAGTGTTCTTTTTTTAATATCAGTTTCTAATTATCCAATCAAACAACGGGCAGATCTATAGGGACATACACGAACACATTACCTCACAGGCAATGCATTTATCAAATTCATAGTGGATTCGCCCGCGGAAAACGCTCGGATGTGATCAATTTTCGTAGGGGTATTGAATAGGTACAGGTAAACGATTGCATGTGATAAGGTAATCATGAATCTTGACCAATATACCTTGCGGCTCGTACTGTTTGTTGGCCCATAATTCATGAAACTCAGTTACCATAGGGAGCATATCGTGAATATCTATAAAAAATTGGATACTTATTTCTTTTTCTTGTTTGACACAAGTCGCGAATATAGAAGTATTCTTTTTACAGGTGAAATTAGTTGGGAAGAAAAGTTGTTAATAATAGATACCTGAGAAATAGGTAAAAGAAATTTCCATCCAAGATTTAATAATTGGTCCATTCTCAGCCTCGAGTTAAAAGTCCATCTTTGTTGCGTTAGGAATGAAAAGAACAAATAAGTGTTTAGCTAATGTAATAAAGATACCAATTATTGTTCCAAAGACTCTACCTCTTTTAGTAATTTCAAAAAGCTCGGGAACAAATATGTAACGGAATCGTAAGATTCCAACCCCCATGTAAGAACTTGTTACAAAATAATGAAGAAACTAGTAGATTTAAATATGAAGCCAACGTAAAATAAACCAAATTTGATACCGAATATTCGGTTTGATAACTGCCTACTAATTCTTCTTCTGCCTTCTGGTAAAATTCAAAAGGTAATCGTTCACACTCGGTGGGGACAAGAAATTAGGAAAAAAACAAAAGCTATAGGTTGGGGTTGCACAAATTCCATCCCCCAAAAAACCATATTTTGACTGCGCTTCAACTATATCAACTGTATTAAACTGTTAGATAATCATAGTCGATGATAAACATTCACTGTTCCCTTCCTTTTACAGAACCGTACATGAGATTTTTGCATCTCATACGGGCTCCTCAAAGGTCACTAATAAATCTATGGACCCGTCCATTATTATTTTTATTGATATGTTTGTAGGATAGATAGGATAAAACGAATCGATTCTAAGGTCCCCATTAGACACTGGAATCTGTTTGCTAATATTTATATTAAAGTGCTTCTGATTCATCTTATCTTTTAACTTATTCAATTATTTTCTTTGTTGAGTAAAACTTAATCCTTGGAATAAAATATTTCTTTTAGCAATATCAATAGATATTTCAACCTAACGTTTTCAATTACGAATCCAATTAGACATGGCATTAGTTCACGAATCAGACAAGAATTCTCTATATATAGTGGAAAGAAAGCAAAAAAATATTATTTTTTATAGTTCCAATTCCATTCAGTCTTTTGATTTTTTTTTCGTTCTGTTCTCCTTTCTCGAAAAAAGGGGGTTGTTAAACAAACTTAAAAGGATTACTTTAGTGCTTGATAGTTATTTACTTAATCGTGAATTGGAAGTATACTCTGGATCGGAATCGTGGGAAGTACTCCTTAATCATTCTACTAATTAAAGCCCAATTAGAATTTTTTTTATACGCAGAAAACCAGACTTACATATTCTCTATTACGAATCCTTTGTGTACCTTAGTGTTGCCTAGCTATCCACTCGTTTTTTTCAATCTACTTTCGGGTAAAACATAAGATTAATAGCATGTAAAAACCCTCATAATGTTGATCTTTGAACCCGCTTCATGTCCATGATCACATAATCAATCATCTTGGGGTAAACAGTCTTCTAATACTTATGTTTTACTTTTCGTAACGCTTGTGCATAGGAAATGAGATTCATCTTTTACTGAAATTTATAAAGCCGTTCTTTCACTCATATACTATCTTGTTTCCTTTATCAACCCCCTCGAATAATAAATAAAAAACGAAAAATATATATTCAAACTCATGACATTCCTTCCTAAAAAGGAAAAATGCGGGAAATTTTCTACGATCAAACTTTGGTTTTAACACCAGGGTTAATGATTTAACTATTTTACCAGCCTTGTAAAAAATATTAATTGGCCCTTTGGGAAAAAACCGCAATCTTTTCAATAAATTCTTAAAAAAACTGTACTGCGTGAAAAAAAACTTTGGATTACTATAAAAATTTTAAAATTGTTATTTTCTAATGAAAAAATACTCCTTCTAGGAAAATTCCTCTAAAGTTTTGGTACCTTTCTTGCTTTAGAATTCCCAGGCTTTTTAGGGCATTCTTTGTTTACGGTTTTTTTTTAAAACAATTTATTTTTAAACCTTTCTGATTCAAATGGGTTAAAATAAAACCTATTAACCCTTTAAATTCCACAAAAAAATTGTTCCCTTTCTGTGGTCGTTTATTTTAATCATTCTCATTTTCCTCCTTACAAATTCCCTTTATTTTTTTTTTTAACTTTAAGAATTTAAATTTAAAAAACCCCCCGGGGGTTTTTATTCCCAGGAAACCCCTTTCTTATCAGAAATTCCATTCCTTTGGTTTGACGGGAATAGTTGTTCGCCCAATTTAAAGGGAATTTTTTAATAACCCTTCAACTTTTTCCATACTTATCTTTTTTATAAAGCGTTTCTAAATTTTGGGGCCCTAAACCTTTTTAGCCTTTAATTTTTTGCTGTTAAATTTTCTACCATGCATTCCCCTTTTTGGCCAATCCCAAATTTTGTCTTTTTCCCAAAAAACTTTATAGTCCTTTTTCGCCCGGAACCTTACTGGCTTAAAAACCCCAATTTTTTTCCTCCCCTTTTAAATTTACTCTTCAAAATTTCAACGTTCTGTATAATTTTTATTCTTTGGGTTAATTTAAGAATTCAAAAAATCATCGCCATGGGATAAATTATATCTTTTAAAAAAATTGCACATTCCTGGGGATGAATATATTTCCTTTCCCAATAATATAATTGGTTTTTGCCCTTATTCGCCATAATGATTAAAAAATTGTTTCCTTAACTCCAACTATTGGTTATGCCCTTTTGGGTATTTTATTGCCAATTGTTTCCGCATTTACGTTATTGTTCTAACATAGTTTATTCAAACGGTAAAGGGCAATATTTTTATTTCGTTTTTCCCTTTAATTTTTTATACCTCTGTGAATTCCCAATTATGGTTCTAACTCTTCCTATCTAGAAAAATATAGCCAATGCATTCTGGGTTTGGTCTTTTATCTATCATGAAGTTTTTGTTTTTCGGTTTTTTTTATTTTTTCGGTTTAAATAAAGGGTTTAAGCTTTTTAAAAATTAAAATTAATTCTTCAATTAAAGGTTTTTTCTTTCTTTTTGGGTTTTGGTATTTTTTTTCTTATTTTTTTTATCCCAAATTTATTTTCAATTTCCCCCCTTTTCTTCTGTTTAATTTTTTTTTTTTTCCTTTAAGAAGCCATTTTTGGTGAATTACTATTAAAAAAATTCTTTTTGTTTCTTTTTTTTATTTCTTGATAATTAAAATAAATTTTTTCAAAAAATTTCCCCTTTTTAATATTTATTATTGGTAGGAAAATATGTCGGTTTTTTAAAGTTCCATTCTATTTTTTTTAAAATTTTTTTATTAATCATTTTGTTAATTTTTTGGGAATAAAGGAGGAAAATTTTTTCGAAGTTCTATTTTAATTTTTTTAATGGGCCCTTTCCTAATTTGCTTAGTGGGTTTACTAAAATGTCTAAAAATTTTGCCTTCTTTCTTATATAACTTTCCCCCCCCCAATATTATCGTGCGGCAAAAATTGTTTTTTTAACCAATTATTTAGGAACTAAATTTTTAAATGGACTTTTCCCTTTACTTTGGGCTCCCTTTTGGGTTTTAAAACCAAAATTTAAATTTTCCTTTCTTAATTCCAAAATTTTTTTTTTTTTTTTTAAATTTTCTAACCCAAAATTATCAGTTTTTTTTTTTCATGTAAAACCTTTTATGCACATCTTCTTCTTTTAATTTTTTGGGAAAAATTGAATTCCCCTTTTACAGTTTAACGATAAATTTTTTAGAAAATAAAATTTCCCATCAAATTTATTTTTCTTTTATTTTTTTTATCTTGGAATGGATCTAAAAATTTCTTAAATCATTTTTTTTTTCGGGTTTTTTTTTTGTTTTTTTTATACCTTTTAAACTAATTAAATAAGACTTCCTCATTTTTATTTTTGGGCAGGGAAAGTTTTTCCCTTAATTTGCCTTTATGATCTCGCTCCTTTTCCCCTTCTTCTTCTTTTAAAAGGGATAAAATTTTCTTTTTTATCAGGTTAACCATTTGGGGTTTTTTCCCATTTTTTTAATTTTTTAAGGGTCCCTCCCTTTTTTGGGTAATCTCCTTAAGGAATTTTATTTTGGTTTTTTAAAAAAGAAAAATTTTTTTTTTCTTTAAAAAAAATATTTTTTAAATTTTTAGGGGTTTTTAAAAATTCCCTTTTCCCCCAAAAAAATATTTCCTTTCGTTTAAAAAAAAGGTATTTTTTTTATGTTTTTTTTTTCAAAAAATTTGGGTTTTAAATTTTAAAATTAAAAAAAAAATTTTTTTTTGGGTTAAAAAGGGTTTTTTTTTTAATTAAATTTTAAAAACCTTGGGGAAAAAAATTTTGGGTTGGGAAATTTAAAAAAATTTTTTTTTCTTCAATTTTTTTAAAAAAAATTTAATAAAAAAAGTTTTTTGGGTTTTGTAATTGTTTGGAAATTTTAATGGGGTTTTAAAAAGGACTTTTTTATGAAAATTTTTTGGTTTATTGGTTTTTTTTCGAAATTTTTTTTTTTCCCCAAAAATTTTTTTCCCCAAATTTTTTTTTTTAAAAAAAAAAAAAAATTTTTTCCGAAATTTATTGTGGAAATTTTTGGGTATTTTAAAAAATTTTTTTTTTTTTGGTAATTTTTCTTGGTTTTATTTGTTTCATTTTTTAAAAATTTTAATTCAAAAGTTTAAAAATTAAAAATTTTTGGAAAAAAATTATTAATTTTTTGAAAATTTTCCCCGGAAAAATTTTTTGAATTTTGTTTTTTTTTGAAAAAATTTTGGCTTTTTTTACTTGATTCTTTTTTCTGGGTATAAAGGGATTGTCTTTTTGGGAAATTTTTTTTTTTTAAAACGTTTTTAAATTTTTTTTTTTGTTTTTAAAACCTCTGATTTTTTTTTCCCCTTTTAAAATCTATTAAAACTGGGTTAAAAAGGGTTTTTTTTGGGGGGAAAATTCCATTTCCTTTCAAACGTAAAAATAAAAATTTTTTTCTTAGTTTTTTTAATGATCTGTTGCTTGTCCAAGGTTTTAAAAATTTGGTTTACTGAAACCTCTTTTAACCCCATTTTTGGGGAAATTTTTTTTTTTAAATTTTCCTTAAGCTTTAAATTTCTATTTTCTTTGGAACTTCTATTCATTCCGGAGAATTCCAATAGGGCCAATTTCCCTTTTCATTTAAATGGTTTTTTAATAATTTCTAAAAATTCTGGGTTTAAATTTCTTTGTTTTTGTTTTTTTTTATTTTATTCCCTTTTGGGTTTTTTGTTTTTTTTTAATTTCCCAAGCCAAAACCCTATTTTCATTTTAAAAAGTTGGAGGAAAAAAAGGGGGGGATGGGAAAAAAGGGGGGGGGGGGGGATTTGGGGGAAATCCCTTTCGCTGAGGGGGTTGGGAGGGGGAAAAAGGGGGTTTAAAACAAAAACCCGATTTTGAAAAAAGAAAGGAAGGGGGGGGGGGGGGGGGGGGGGGGGGGGGGGG
>JARYMX010000473.1:0-22202 GCA_030169165.1 Centaurea solstitialis | reverse complement strand
CCCGCCGACGCTTGTTTTGGGGAAAGGGGTTCGGTGTGAGATGCCTGTCGGGCCCCAAAAAGAGGTGAAATGCTGAGGGGGCGAAGCCAGGGGAAAACTCTGGTGGAGGCCCCCCGGGGTATGGTGCAAATTTTGTCTGACTTGGGTATAGGGGCAAAAGGGAAAAACGAACGTTAGTAGGGGGTTCCCCCGAGTTTCCCTGGATAGTGGACCCCGGGTGCGAGTTTAGGGGGGAAAAGCGAAATGATTAGAGGCATGGGGGGGGGCAAGCCCTCGACTATTCTAAAATTTTAAAGGGGTGGACGGCGCGGTGTTCGTTGAGCGTGACGGAAATCGAGAGCCCCAAGGGGGCCCTTTTTGGAAAGAGAACTGGGATGGGGATGAAACCGGAAGCCGGGTTACGGTCCAAAAACTGGCGCTACTAAAACCCCAAAGGGTTTTGGGCGATTAAGCAGCGGAGGTGGTCAGGGAAGTGAAATCCGCTAAGGAGTGTGTAACAATACCCCAAATCAACTACCCCCGAAAATGGTGGCGCTTAAGCGGCGACCTACACCGGCCCGCGGGGCAGGCCGGGCCCCGAGAGTAGGGGGGGCGGGCGGGTAAAAAACCTTGGGCGTGACCCTGGGGGAGCGGGTCGGTGGGCTTGGTGGTAGTAGAAATATTAAAATGAGAATTTTTGAGGCGAAAGGGGAAAAAGTTCCAGTGAACGGCACTTGCCTGGGTTAGTCGATCCTAAGGCGGGGGGAAGCCCGTCGATAGCGCGTTCGGCGAGCTTCGAAAGGGAATGGGTTAAAATTTGACCGGGCCGTGGCGGTGAGGCAACTTAGGGGTCGGAGAGTCGGGGGGGCTGGGAAGAGTTATTTTTCTGTTTTTAAAGTGCCCATGGAAACGCTCAGTCGGAGGTAGGGTCCCGCGGCTGGAAGAGCACCCCACGCCGCGGTGTCCGATGCGCCCCCCGGGGCCTTGAAAATGGGGACGGCCCCCCCCCCGGTCGTACTCATAACCCCATCAGGTTCCAAGGGAAAGCCTTGGTCGATGGAACAAAGTAGGCCGGGAAGTCGGCAAAAAGGATCGTAACTCGGGGAAAAAAGGGTTGGTCTGAGGGCTGGGGCCGGGGGTCCCGTCCGAACCGTCGGCTGTCGGCGGACTGTCGAGCTGCTTGCGGCGGGGGAGGGGTGCGGGCGGGCCCGGGGGGGGACGGGAAAAGGCCCCTTCGGGGGCCTTCCCGGGCGTCGAACAGCCAAATCAGAACTGGTACGGCAAAGGGGGAAAGTTTTAATTTTTAAAAAAAAGATTGCGATGGGCCTGCGGATGCTAAGCAAAGTGATTTTGCCCCGTGCTCGAATGTCAAAGGAAAAAAATTCAACCCAAACGGGGTAAACGGCGGGAGTAAATATGTTCTTAAGGTAGCCAAATGCCCCTTTCTAATTAGTGACGGCATGAATGGATTAAAAAGATTCCCTGTCCCCCGTCTACTATCCAGCGAAAACACAGCCCAAGGGAAGGGCTTGGCAGAAAAGGGGGGGAAAGAACCCCCCCGTTGAGGATCTAGTCCGATTTGTGAAATGATTGAGAGGTGTAGTATAAATGGGAGTTCGGGCGAAAGTGAAAAAACATTTTAACGTTATTTTATTATTCCCTGAAGAAGCGGGGAATGCCCCTTTTTTGGGCCCCAAGGGTCGCCCTGGGGGCCGATGGGCGGAAAAATTGTAGGTGGGGATTTTGGCTGGGGCGGCACTTGTTAAAAAGATAACGAGGTGTCTAGTGAGTCACGAGAACAAAAAATCTTTGTGGAAAGAAGGGTAAAAGTCGTTTGATTGTTTTCCCCGCAATAGCCCCCCCGAAAAACGGG
This sequence comes from Centaurea solstitialis, assembly GCA_030169165.1. Taxonomy (NCBI): domain Eukaryota; kingdom Viridiplantae; phylum Streptophyta; class Magnoliopsida; order Asterales; family Asteraceae; genus Centaurea; species Centaurea solstitialis. The sequence goes on along the minus strand of JARYMX010000473.1, from coordinate 20,350 downwards.
GGCCTACGACCCTTTAGACCTTCGGATTGAAGTGGGGGGTGTCAAAAAAGTTCCCAAGGGAAATGGTTGTGGCAGCCAAGGTTTCCCTAGCGAGTTGTTTTTGATCTTCGATGTGGCTCTTCTATCTTGTAAAAGGAATTCCCCAAGTTTTGGTTTGTTCACCCCCAATGGGGAAGTGAGTGGGTTTTTGACCGTGGAGCGGTTTTTTTCCCCTTGATGACAGGTCGCAATAGTAATTCAACCTATCGAGGGGAAAACTTTGATTCGAAAATGGTCATGCGCGGGTTGAAAAACCCGTGGCGCGAAGCTACGTGGTGGATTATGATGAACCCCTCAAGAGAATCGGGTAGAAGCGCGGTGTCCCCGCGCCTTTTTGGAAAGCGTAGGGGCCTCGGCCCCAAAAGGCCGTGTCGTTGCCAACCCCGTGCGGGCGAGTGGGGGGCCGCATGAGTAAATTCCCATAACGGGGGTAGAATCCTTTGCAGAGATTAAATACGCGGGGGTTTGTAATGGGGTGGCCTTCTCCCAGACCATGAGATTCAGCCTGGTCGCTAGTTGTCCCCCCCCCCCAAAACATTCCCCTTTAAATTTCCTTCCCCCTTTTCCCCGAGGTAAACCCCCATATTAGAAAAAATATCGCAAAACTTTAAAAAAAAATAAAAGACCCTTCTTGCAAAAGCCAAATAGGCCATGCCGGTTTCCCTTGAGTGGGACAAGCAATGGGGCCTTTGCCTTGGTCGCCCAACCCAAAATCAGGCCAACCCTTGATCAGAACAAGAAAAAAAAGGCCAAAAAGCCTTGGGTGCCTTGGTGGAAAACCCAAAACAGGCCAACCCTTGGTGCCTTGATGTAAGAAGCAAATGGGCCCCTGCCTTGGTGCCTTGAGGGAAAACCCAAAATCCGGGGCCCAACCCTGGTGCTTGTCTTAAGAAGAAAAAATGGGGCCCAGCTTGGTCCCTAGGGGGAAACCCCCAACTCAGGCCAAGCCTTGGGCCCTTGATCGAAAAGAAAAATCAGGCCAAAAGCTTGGTGCCTTGTGGAAAACCCAAAACCCCAAAATCAAGGGCCCCCCCCAAAGCCCCTTGGTGCCTTGACGGAACAACCCAAAAATCAGGCCAGCCTTTGGTGCCTTGATGGAAAAGCAAATCAGGGAAAGCCTTGGTGCCTGATCGTGAAAAAAATTCAGGCCCATGCCTTGGGGCCCTTGATGGGGAAAAGCCAATCAGGCCATGCTTGGTCCCTTGATCGGAAAAACCCCTCGGGCCCAAAGCCTTGGTGTGGAAAATAGGCCATGCCTTGGTCCCTTGGTCGGGGGAAGCCAAAGTTTGCCATGCTTGATTCGGAGCAAAGCCAAAGTTTGCCATGTTTTTGGTTGGGTTTCCAAAAATTTGATAGGGGAAAAAAAAATTTTTGTTCCTGTCATTAGCTTTTTGTTATAAGGTAATATAGGGGGGACCATGGGGTTGTTCCCCCCCGACTGTGGCAAGGAAGCCATAGGCCTGGCATGCGGGGGGCTAAGCGTATTGGGATGTAGCTGAAACCCGCCGCTTTCCCGTTGCTAGATGTCTCGTCGCCCCCACGCGTCCCCTTGCCCAGATCGTCCCCCGTCCCCCGCACGGTGCCCCCTCCCTGATGTCGCCCATTTTTTGCACGCGGTTGGTTACCTCACCGTTGGCCCAGTCCCAGCATGGTTTGGTTTCATCATGCAAAATTTCGCCGAAAAGAAGTGTTTGCTCGGGTTTAATGGGTCGAAGGCCTCCCGATACGCCGACCCCGGAAAAGAAAGTTTTCTGCCCGGTTCCCCAAAACATGTTTAGGGGGACCCGCAAAGGGTTTTATCCCAAAAGGAGTCCGTTTGGGGCGGGTATCGAAACTTACTGCCTCAAAAGGTCCCGACAGTCCCCCCCGGGCCGGTAAAAACCCGACCCAAAAAGAAATTTCGCCCGGGGTTCCTAAAAAATGTCACGGAGCCCCCGCAAAGTTTCGTCCAAAAAGGGGTCCCTTTGAGCGGTTTCCCGTTTACATGCCCCAAAAGCCCGGGCCCGACCCGTCCAACCCCCGGGCCCCCGGGAAAATCCCCACCCCCAAAAAAGGATTTTCCTGCCGGATCCTCCTAAACATGTTCAGGGACCCCAAAGTTTCGTTCAAAAAAGGAGTCCGTTTGAGCCCGGGTTTTAAAATTTTTGGGCCGAAAAACCCTCGCGAAAAGTCCAAAGCCCGGGCCCGGGGGCCCCCGACCCCCCACACCGATTTTTCGGCAGGATCCCTAACATATGCAAGGGCACATGCAAAATTTCGTCAAACGGAGTCCCTTTGTTGGGTTTTTAAAAATTATGATGATGGAAAAACCCAAAGTTTCTTCCCGTACTTTGCTTTTTGTTATAAAGGGGATTTAGGGGGACCATTGGGTTGTCCCCCGACCCGTGGCGACCCAAACCCTGGCCTGGTAGCATAAGGTAGGACGTCCCCTTGCATACCAAACCAGCACCGTGGGCCCCCTTTTGATGTCCCCCGTTGCGTAAGCGTTTTCCCGTCCGTGACCCCTTCCTTGCAGGCTGGTTTCCCCTGCCCTGGCTTTCCCGTACCCGTGCCAGGCTTGGTTTCACCGGCCTGGGGTAAAATCGTGCCTAGATCGGCCTCTTGCCCCCAAGCGGGGCCCCCTCCCCTGATCGTCGCCGTTCTCGTGCATGGCCTGGTTTCATCGTGCATGGCTTCCAGACTGTGCCCTGGCTTGGTTTCACCGGCAGGCATGCCTAGATCGGGCCCCTTTGCCCGAAGGGCCCTCCGTGATCGTAGCCCGTTCATGTGCCTTGGGTTTGGTTTCCCGTGATGGTTTCGATACTCTTTCCCCAGGGCTTGGTTTCCCCGTCCCATGGTTTTCGGTACTCGTGCCTTGGTTGGGTTTTCACGGCCTGGCGGTACCTGTGCCTTGGCTTGGTTTAGGGCCCCAGGGGCCGAGGTCCTGTGCCTTGGTTTGGTTTCACGTCCCATGGGAGTATGTCCCTTGGTTGGTTTCACCGTGCAGGCCCAAGTATGTCCCATGGCTTGGTTTCACCTTTGCCATGGCCGGGTCCTGTCCTGGCTTGGTTCACGGCCCTTGGCCCGAGCCCTGTCCTGGTTTTTTACCGGTGCCCTGGCCGGTTTTTCCCCTGTTCCATGGCTTGGTTTTTCCCCGGCCCAGGCCCCGAGTACTGTGCTGGTTGGTTTCACCGTGCGGGCCCCAGTCCTGTGCCTGGTTTGGTTTTTCCCCGTGCCATGGGAGTACCTGTGCCATGGTTGGTTTCCCGTGCCTGGCCCCTTGTTTTTTTTTTTACCGGGGAGTCCCCTCTTTGCCTTTGGCTTGGTTTCCCGTTGGCTGGCCCGGTCCTGTGCCTTGGCTTGGCCCCAGCAGGGCCCGAGTCCCCCTTTGTTGGTTTGGGTTTTCCCCCGTCCCCTGGCCAGTTCGTGCCATGGTTGGTTTCCCTTTTGCCTGGGAGTCCTCGTGTGGTTTGGGTTTTCCCCTTCCCAGGCGGTACCGTGTTTGGCTTGGGTTTTCCCGTGCATGGCCGGTCCTCGTCCCTGGCTTGGTTTCCGTGCCAGGGGGTTGGGGCCCTTGGTTTTCTCCCATGGCCGAGAAACTCGGCTTGGTTGGGTTTCCCCGTCCCAGGGCCCCGAGTACTCGTGCCTTGGTTGGGTTTTTCCCGGGCCATGGGAGTACCCGTCCTGGTTGGTTTACCGTGCCGGCCGAGTACCTCGTCCCTTTGGTTGGTTTCCCACCGGTTGGCCTTGGTTGGTTTAGTCCCTGGCCGAGAACTCGTGCCTTGGCTTGGTTTCCCCGTGCCATGGGCCGAGTACTCGTCCCTGGTTGGTTTCCCCGGCCAGGCCGGTTTTTCCCGGGGCGGTTTCCCCGGGCGAGTAACCCGTGCCTGGCTTGGTTTCCCCGTGCCTGGCGAGTACCTGGCCTTGGCTTGGTTTCCCCGTTCCCGGTTTTTACCCTTTTGCCTGGCTGGTCCTGTCCCCTGGCGGTTTTAACCTCCCCTGGCTGGTTGTCCCTGGGTTGGTTTCTGGTGCCAGGGCCCGAGTAACTCGTCCCTTGGCTTTTTTTTCATTTGCAGGCGGATATGTCCCTTGGCTTGGTTTATTTCATTGCCTGTTTCGTCCCCGTGTCGGGTTTTTCCCCGTGTTGGTAGATGGGTCCCTATCTCAAAATTTGTAGATAAAATTAAATGTTTCATCTGCCCTTTGTTTTTTGTTAAAAGGGGTATATATAGGGGGGTGTAGTGTGTCTGCAAGGGGGACAGGGTCGGGATCGTTGCTAGTCGGTCGGGATCAGTTGTAGTGGGTGGGGTTTTGTTGTCGGTTGGAATCGGTTGCTTTTTGGTGGGGAAACGGTTTGTTGTCGGTCGGAATCGGGCGGTTGCTTGTGGTGGGAAAATGGGTTTTGTGCAATTTCTCTGGGGGGGAGAGGGGTCCTGTTGACCCTATTCTTATACTTTGGGTTTGGGGCAGTTGACCCGTATCATATGCAAAAAAGATTTGGTGATGTAGCAGTGCCGGTCATGGTGGGTTCGATGGTGGGTGAGTTTTTTTACTTCGCATCTTTGGGTGCATTCTGGGGGTTTTTTTTGGTTTTGGGTGGCTTGCTTGACCTTTTGGTTGGGGTGGGGGGTATAGTTGGGGGTTTGGGAATGTCGAGGGGAGGTGCAGGTGGGATTGGTTTTTTGCGTGGTGGCTGTTTTTTTTGGCCACCAACGTTCACGTGCTACCTCTTCAGTTTTGGTCAAAACTTGATTTGTTTGAGCATATTGTGGGGTTTCCGTGTTGCTATATTTATGGGAAAGTGTGGGTTTACGATTTTAAATTTTATCTGCGTGTTCTGCGGGTGGGAAAAAAAAAGGAAGCGGGGCTTTGTGTCCCCCCCAAGATGTTGTTTTGCACAAAGTGTTGGAAGAAAATGTTTGGTCTCTTGCATACGGAACTTGATGTGGGTTGGGTCTTTTAAGATTTCCTATGCCCCTTTTTAAGGTTCTGTTCTCCAAACGATTGCTCCCTTCGGCTTGCTTTCATGGTGGGCTCGTCGAAGGGGAATGCTTGGTTGTCCTCCCAGTTATAGTTGTCTAAAAGTTTAAAGCTGCATGTGTAAGTTGAAAAAATTTAGATGTAAAACTGGAAGGGTCTTAAAATCATTTATAGTTGTTTGATGGTACCGCTCCCGGATAACCCGTAGAAATTCGAGTAATAGTGCAAAAAAACCCGATTTGGGAAAGGGATGCATTTATAAAAAAAAGGTCGACGGGGCTTCCCCGTTGCTGCGATGATTAAAAAACGACGGATGCCCCCCTCGTCCCGGGAGGCATCTTAAATTTCTGCCCTATAACTTTCAAAGGTTGGTAGGGGCCCTTTCCCTATGGTGGTAAAAGGGTGAGGAAAAAATTAGGGTTTTTGGAGAGGGAGTGAGAAACGGTCCAAACCCCAAAGGAAAGGGCCCACGGGCGCAAATTACCAATCTGACACGGGGAGGGAGTGAAATAAAAACAAAAGGGCTAAAAGGTTGGTTTGGAATGAGTACAATCTAACCCCTTAAGAGGATCCATTGGAGGGCATTTTGTGCCGCAGCCGCGGGGTAATTCCCGTAATAGGATATTAAGTTTTTGGTTTAAAAAAGTGTGTTGGATTTGGGTTTGGGTCGGCCGGTCCGCCTTAGGTGGCCCGGTTTACTGCCCCTTTGTCGGGTGCGCCCCGGGCCTTAATTGGGGGGGGCCCTCGGCGCTTTTTACTTTGAAAAAATTAGAGTGCTAAAAAGCAACCCTCGTTGTTACATTGCATGGGTAAATCATAGGTTTTGGGTCTTTTACGGGGGCCTTCGGGTCGGAGTAATGTTAACGGGACAGTGGGGGCATTCGTATTTCATAGTCGGGGTTTTAAAATTCTTGGATTTATAAAAGCGAAAAAAGGAAAGATTTCCCAAAGGATTTTTTTCTTAAATCAAGAACGAAATTGGGGGTCGAAGCGATCAGTACGTCTAGTTAAACCCATAAACGAGGGCGACCGGGACAGGGATGTTGCTTTAGGCCCCGTGGCCCTTAGGGAAAAACAAATTTTTTGGGTTCGGGGGGAGTATGGGCAGGTGAAATTAAAGGAATTGACGGAGGGAAACCAAAAGGAGTGGAGTGCGGCTTAATTTGATAAAGGGGAAAAATTCCAGGTCCGAATAGAAAGGATTGACAGAAATGAGGCTTTTCTTGTTTATGGGTGGTGGTGATGGCTTTTTAGTTGGGGGAGCGTTTGTTGGTTAATTCGTTAACGAAGAGACTCAGCTGAAACTAGCTTGTGGGGTATCCCCACGGCCAGCTTTTAAGGGATTTTGGCCTTTTAGGCCGGAGTTTGAGGCAATAACAGGTTGTGTCCCCTTAGTGTTTGGGCCGCACGCGGTACATGATGTATTCAACGAGATATCCCTTGGCCCGACGGGGGGAAAAATCTTTGAAATTTCATCGTGATGGGGTAGATCATTGCAATTGTTGGCTTAACGAGGAATTCTAGTAAGGCGAGTTAGTGGTTTGAAGTCCCTCCCCTTTGTACACACCCCGTCGCCCTACGATTGAATGGTCGGTGAAGTGTTAGGATGCGGCGAGGGGCGGTTCCCCCCGGCGCGTCGCGAGAATTCCACTGAACCTTATATTTGAGGAAGGGGAAGTCGTAAAAGGTTTCCGTGGTGAACCGGGGGATCATTGTCGAAATGCAAGAGAAGACGTGAAAATGTAATCACAATCGGGTCGTGGGATATGGTGGAGCCCGCCCTGCGTGTTTTGCATGCGTTCAACGGCTTATAGATGGTGGGTTTTGGGGAAAAAAAAACCCCCGGGAGGCTGTGAAGGAAAAAAAAATCAAGAAGGGTGGTCTGTGTTGCCCCCTTTTCGGTTGCCGGGGTCGGACCCCTTTATTAACCCTAAAGATTCGGCAAGGATATTTTTGGTCACGCATCGATGAAGAAAGTAGCAAAAAAGGATTTTGGTGTGAATTGCAGAATCCGTGAACCATCGAGTTTTGAAGAAGTTGCGCCCGAAGCATTGGGAGGGAGTCTGCCTGGGGAGCATGGTCGCCCCCGACCCTTCCCCCTGGGAGTTGGTTGGGAGGAGATGGGCCCCGTGCCAATGGTGGGTTGGCCCAAAAAGGAGCCCCCTTTGGCGGACGCAGGTAGTGGTGGTTGTTAAGGCCTTGTATCGAGCTGTGTGATGTAGAGGTTGTCGCAAAAAAGCCTAATTGTTGTTTAACGATGCTTGACGCGACCCCAGGCGGGGGATAGTGAGTTTAAGCTATCAAAAAGCGGAGGAAAAGAACTTACAAGGATTTCCCCCGTAAGGCGAGCGAACGGGAAAAAGCCCCGCTTGAAAATCGGGCGGCCCCGCGTTCGAATTTTAGTCTGGAGAAAAGGGCCCAGGGCGGGGCCGGGCCAAGTCCCCTGGAAGGGGGGGGAGAGAGGGTGAGAGGTGTGCCCCACCCCGTCGCACCCGAGGCGTGTTGCGGTCGGGGTTTTTTGGGGAAAGAGCCCAATAGGGCGGGGGAAAATTCCCTAAGGTAAATACGGGGTGGGTAGAAAAAAGTACCGGAGGGGAAAAAGAAAAGGACTTTTAAAAAAAAGGGGTAAAAAAGGGGCTTGAAAAGTCGGGGGGAAGCGGATGGGGGCGGCGATGGTCCCGGTGGAGTGGAAGGCGAGAGCGGTCGCGATCGATCGGGGGGGGACCCGGTTTGGGGTTGGTGCGGCGGCCAAACCGGGTGTTGAATGCCCGTGGGTGCGTCGCGTCGATCGTGGTTGGCAGCGCGCGCGTTCGGCGTGCTTCGGCACTGCGCGCTCCTGGACCCGGCCCGCGGGCACCCATTTGGCCTCTTGAAACACGGACCCCGGAGTTGAAAGTGTTTCGGTAAGGGTGAGTAAACCGCAAGGGCAAGGAAGCTGTTGGCGGGATCCCCTAGTGGGGGCACCCCCGACCGACCTTGATCTTTTGAGAAGGGTTCGAGTGGAGCTGTGTCGGGGGCCCCCAAAAATGGTGAACTATGCCCAGCGGGGGGAAGCCAAGGAAACCTGGTGGAGGCCGCGGATACTGAGTGGGAAAAAGTTGTTGACTTGGGTTTTAGGGGGAAAGACTAAACGAACCGTTTTTGTAGCTGGTTCCTCCCAAATTTCCCCCGGTAGTGGGCCCCGGGGGGGTTTATCGGGTAAAAGGGAAAGATTGGAGGGGGGGGGCAAGCCCTCGACCTATTTAAATTTAAATAGGTAGGAGGGCTGTTTGTTGAGCGTGCCGGAAAACGAGAAACTCCAAGTGGGCCTTTTGGTAAGCAGAATGGCGATGCGGGATGCCGGAACGGGTTACGGTGCCAAACGCGCGCTAACCTAAACCACAAAAGGGGGTTGGCGATTAAAACAGCGGAGGTGGTCATGGAAATGAAATCCCTAAAGGGGGGAAAACCACCTGCCCAACAACTAGCCCCGAAAAAGGATGGCGCTTTAAGCGCGGACCCAAAACCGGGTCGGGGCAAGTGCCCCGGCCCCCATGAGTGGGGGGGCGGCGGTCGTGCAAAACCCTTGGCGTGAGTGGGGGGGAGGGCGTCGGTGCGGATTTGGTGGTAGTAGCAAATATTCAATGAGATTTGAAGGCCAAGAGGGGGAAAGGTTTTTCCCTGGAACGGCACTTGACATGGGTTGTGTCCTAAGGCGGGGGGAAGCCCCAGATAGGCGTTTCGGGAAATTCGAAAAGGGGTCGGGGTTTAAAAAATTCTGAACGGGACGTGGCGGACGGCAAAGTTAGGGGGTCCGGGGGGTGGCGGGGGCCTCCGGGGAAGAGTTATCTTTTTGTTTAACCCTGCCCCCCTGGAAAGATCAGTGGAGGTGGGTCCCGCGGTGGAAGGCACCGACGTCGGCGGTGTCGATGCGCCCCGGGGCCTTTTAAAATCCCGGGGGACCCAGTGCCTCCCACGCCCGGTCGTATCATACCGATCGGTCTAAAAGGGTGAAGCCTTGGTGATGGAACAATGTAGGCAAGGGAAGTCGGCAAAATGGACCGAACCGGGAAAAGGTTGGCTTGAGGGGGGCACGGGGGGGTCCCAGCCCCAAACCCCGTCGGCTGTCGGGGATGCTCGATGTTCGGGCGGAGGGAGGGGGTCCCCGCGTGCGGCCGGGGGAGGACGGGGAACGGCTCTTGGGGGGGCCTTCCCCGGGGTCGAACACCCAACTCAGAACGGGTTACGGAAAAGGGGGGAATGATGTTTAAATTTAAAACAAGCTTGCGATGGTCCCTGGGGTGCAAAACGAAATTTTGATTTTCCCCAGTGTTAAATGTCAAGTGAAGAAATTAAACCAAAGGGGGGGTAAAGGGGGGTAACTGACTCTTAAGGTACCCAAATCCTCGTCATTTAATTTTGTAAAGCGCTGAATGGATAACGAGTTCCCCACTTCCCTGTTCATCCAGCAAAACCCACCCAAGGGGAAAGGGCTTGGCGAATCGGGGGAAAAAAGCCCCTGTTGAGTTGCCCTTTTAGTCCGACTTTGTGAATGATTGGGGTGTGTATAAGTGGGGCCTTGGGGCGAAAGTGAAATCCCACTCTTTAACGTTATTTTACTTATTGTGAATCGGAAAGCGGGGAATCCCCCCTTTTTTTGGCCCAAAGGTCGTCGGGGGGCGATCGGGGGGAAAGACATTGTAGGGGGGGTTTTGGTGGGGGGCCCATCTTTTAAAAAGTAACGAGGTGTCCAAAGATGAGTAACGAGAACAGAATCTGTGGGGAAACAGAAAGGGTAAAAGCTGTTTGTTTCTGATTTCCGTACGAATCAAACCCTGAAAGCGGGGCCTAACGATCCTTTAGCCTTGGGAATTTAAGCTAGGGTGTCAAAAAAAGTTCCCACAGGGATAAAGGTTGGGGCACCCAGCTTTCATAGCGATTTTGTTTTTGCCCTTCGATGTGGTTTTTCCTTTCATTGTGAGCAAATTCACCTGTTGGTTTTTCCCAACCAATGGAAGCTTTTTTTTGGGGAAAAGGAACCCGGCCAGTTTAAAAGAACAACAACGGGGCCAAGCCTTTGGGGCCTTGGTTGAAAAGCCCCTCGGGAGCTGTGCCCGGGGTTTGTAAGAAGAAATCCCCGGCAGCTTTTGGGCCCCCTGTTTCCGAACAAGGGGGGCCCAAAAGGGGGGCCAAAGGTGCCTTGGGGGTGGTACAACCCCCCAAACGGCCGGGGCCTTGGTTTTAAAAAAAGGAGGGAGAATCAGATGCCTTGTGCCCGATCCCCGGGCAGCCCCGGCCAGGGTTCTTCCCCCCCCCAAAAATTTTTTTAACTTTTCCCCCTTTTTTCCAGGGAACCCATCTTGGTTCCCAAGAAAAAAAAAAAAAAACCTTTGACAAGCAAAAATCAGGCAAGTTTGGGCCTTGGTGGGGGGAAGCCCAAAACAGCAAAACCCTTGGTCCGAAAAAGGAAGGAAAAAAAAAATAGGCCAAAACCTTTGGTGCTTGGTGGCCAAGCAAATCGGCCCAAGCCTTGGTCCTGATCGAAAAGCAAAAACAGGCCATGCCCTTTGGTGCCTTTTCGGAACAAGCAAATCAGGCAGCTTGGTGGGGGGCCTTTTTGTAAAAACCAAAAACGGCCAGCTTGGGGGGTGCCTTGATCGGAAAAAACAAAACAGGCCCAAACCCTTGGTGTTGATCGTAAGAAGCAAAATAGGGCCTTTTCCTTGCCAAAAACCAAATCAGGCCCGCCTTGGTGCCTTTATGGAACAAGCCAAATCAGGCCCAAACCTTGGGCCTTGATCGAAAAGCAAATCAGGAAGCCTTTGGGGCCTTGTGGAAAAACCAAATCAGGGCCGCCTTTGGTCGTGCCAAGCCAAATCGGCATGCCTTGGTGCCTTGCGGAAAAAAGCCCAAATGGGCCCGCCTTGGTCGGGGGGAAATAGGCCATCCGGGGCCCCGGGGGAAAAAAAGTTTTTTCCATTCCCTTGAGTGGGCAAGCAAGTTTGCCCATGTCCGTTTGGGTTGGGGTTTCCAAAAAAATTTTGATAGAGGAAAAAAACAAAAATTTGTTCTGTCACTTAGCTTTTTTTCAAAAGGGTTTATGGGGGGACCCGGGGTCTGTTCCCCCCGAGGGCAAGGAAGCCATGGCCTGGGCCCTGTGGGTCTAAGTGCTCATTGGTCGCCTAGCATTTTCCAAGCCCCGCCAGCGTGGCGTTTGCCAGATCGTCCTGTCGCCCCGGCCCTGCCCCCTTCCCCGTCGTCCCTTTTCCACCGCGTGCCCTCCGATGGCCACTCCAGGGTTGGTTTATCATTTGGCCAAATTTCGGGGAAAAAAAGTTTCCCGGGGGTTTTTCTGGGGCATCATGGTGAAGGCCCTCCCCTACGCCGACCCCGGGGGAAACCCAAAATTTTGCCCGGATCCTAAACATTTTCACGGAGCCCCGCAAAATTTATCCAAAACGGAGTCTTTTTGGGGGGTATCGAACTTACTGCCTCAAAAGCCCTCCGACACGTCCAACCCCCCCCCGGTAAATCCCGACCCCAAAAAAACCGAAAAAATTTTGCCCCGGTCCCCCTTTAAAAAGTTACGGAGACCACGCAAAGTTTCGTCCAAAACGGAGTGTTTGAGCGGTTTCCAAATTACTGCCTCAAAAGCCCTCCCCACCGTCCCAAACCCCCGGGGGCCCCGGGAAAATCCCCACCCCCAAAACCGGATTTTCTGCCCCGGGTTTCCTAATAATGTTTCACGGAGCACCCCCAAAGTTTTGTTCAAAACGGAGTCCGTTTGAGCCCGGTTTCCCCAAAATTTTGGGTTTCCCAACCGTGCGAAAAGTCAACGCGGCCCCCGGGGGGCCCCCCGACCCCCCACCGAAAATTTTTTGGCAGGGTTCCCAAATTGTCCCAAAGGGGAAACCTGCAAAATTTGTCCCAAAAGGAGCCCTTTGCTTGGGTTTTCAAAAATTTTGATAGATGGAAAAACCAAAGTTTTTTCCTGTCACTTGCTTTTTGTTCATAAGGGTATATAAGGGGGACCCTTGGGTCTGCTCCCCCGGGGCTGTGGCCGACAAACCCTAGGCCTGGTAGATAAGGTAGGAGTCCGCCCTTTCATACCCAAACCCAGCAGGTGCCCGTTTTGATGTTTGTTGCCCGTAAGCGGCCCGTCCGTGACCCGTTCCTCTGCCAGGCCCCGGGTTTTACGTGCCATGGCTTCCAGTACTCGTGCCCTGCTTGGTTTCACCCTGCCAGGCGGTTAAAAATGTGTAGTCGGGCCTCATTGCCCGCAAACGTGCCCGTCCCGTGAGTCGCTCGTTCCTGTGCCATTTTTGGGCCCGGTTTCACGTCATGGCTTCCGGTCCTCGTTGCATGGGCTTTTTTTTCCCCCTGAGGGGATGCCTGATCGGCCCCGTTGCCCGCAAAAGGGGCCGTCCCGTGATCGTAGCCGTTATCGTGCCCTTTGGGTTTGGGTTTCACCGTGCCCGGCTTGAGTACCCCGTGCCAGGTTGGTTTCACCCGGCATGGTTCGGTACCCCCGGGCCTTGGCTTGGTTTCACGGCCTGGCGAAACCTCGTGCTTTGGTTGGTTTCCCGGATGGCCGAGTACCCCGTGCCTTTGGTTTGGGTTTACGTGCCAAGGCCCGGGCCTCGGGGCTTGGTTTCACGTGCCATGGCCGAGTACTCGGATGGTTGGTTTCACCTTTGCCATGGCCAGTCCTCTTTCCCGGGTTTTGGTTTCCCCGGCAGGGGCGAGTACCTGTGCCTTGGGGCTTGGTTTCACCGTCCCTGGCGAGTCCTGTGTTGGTTGGGTTTCACGGTCCCCATCCGAGTACCTTGCTTGTTGGTTTCACGTCCCTGGCCGGGTCCTCGTGCCTGGCTTGGTTTCCGTGCCATGGGGTACCTGGCCTGGTTTGGGTTTTCAGGTGGCTGGTTTCTGCGGTTGCCGGCCGGGAACCTGTGCCTGGTTTGGGTTTTTCCGTGCCGGCCCATCCCGGCCCTTGGGGCTTGGTTTCCCCCGGGATGGCGAGTAACCTTGCCTTGGTTGGTTTCCGTCCCTGGCGAGCCCTGTCCCAGGTTTTGGTTTTCCCCGTGCATGGCCCGAGACCTCTGCCAGGCCCGGGTTTCCCGTGCCAGGGGAGTACCTGTGCCGGCTTGGTTTCACCGTGTGGCGAGTACCTGTGCTTGGTTTGGTTTCACCTGCATGGCCTGGTTTTTGGGCCCATGGCGGAAATTCCCGGTTTTTGCCAGGGCCCGAGTACCTGTGCCTTGGTTGGTTTCCGGCTGGCCGAGTCCCTGTGCCTTGGCTTGGTTTCCGTGCCTGGCGAGTAACCGTGCCTTGGTTTGGTTCAACCCTCCCTTGGCTTTTTTCCGTGCCAGGGCCGAGTTTCGTGCCTTGGCTTGGTTTCACCGTGCCAGGGCCCGGAGGGTTTTTTTCCCGGCAAGGGGGGCCGGGAGAAACTCGTGTTGGTTGGTTTTCCCCGGCCTGGCGAGTACTCGGGGGTTTTGGGTTTGGTTTTTTACAGGCCTGGCCGAGTACTGTCCCTGGCTTGGTTTCCCCGGCCTGGCCGAGTCCCTGTGCCAGGGGTTGGGGTTTCTGGTCCCAGGGCCGGTAAAACTCGTCCCTTTGGGCTTGGTTTCCGTCCCCATGGCCGAGTACCTCGTCCCTTGGTTTGGTTTCCCCGTGCATTGGCTATTTTGTCCGTCGTGGGTTTTTTGCCCGTGTTTTCGGTGAGGGCTGCCTTCTCAAAAATTATGATAGATGAAATTTCAATGTTTCATCCTTCACTTAGCTTTTGTTTTAAGGTATTATGGGGGGTGTGTGTGTTCCCAAGGGGGCAAGGGTGGGATCGTTGTGTGGGTGGGATCTTTGCTAGTCGGTGGGAATTGTTTGCGGGGGGTCGGTTTTGGTTTGGGTTGTTTTTGGTCGGAATGGGTTTGTTGTCGGTGGGAAATGGGTCGGTTGCTGTTGGGTGGAATGGTTTGTAGCCATTTTCTTGGGAATTTGGGACTTTTGCCTGTTGATTTTTTCCCTTATCGTTGGTTTGGGCCCCGTGATCCCCTACCTTGTAGAAGTTGGGTGTAGCGTACCCCGGTATGGTGGGTTCGATGGTGGGTTTTTCGAGATTTGTTATTGATCGTTCGGTCTTTGGGGGGGGTTTTTTGGTTTTGGTGGTTGCTTGCCTTTTGGTTGGGGGGGTTTCTACTTTTGGGGGTTTGGGAAATGTCGACGGGGGAGGGATGAGTGGGTTTTGGTTTGTTACGGTGGATGCGTTTGTTTGCAACCAAGTTCACGTGTACCTCTTAGTTTTGGTAAGCTTGATTTGTTTGGCTATTGGGGTTTCCGTGTTGTACCTATTGATGGAAACGTGTGGGTCTTACGTTTTAAACATTTTATCATGCGTGTTCAGGGGGGTGGGAAAAAAAGGAAGCGGTCTTGTGATCCCCCAAGATTTTTGTGTTTAAAACCATGATTTGGCTATGACGCATTTTTTGGGTTCTTGATACGGAACTTGTGTGGGCTTGGGTTTAAAAAGATTTTCACTTCCCCTTTTGTTAGCGTTTCGTTCCCCAAAACGTTTGCCTTGCCATGTTGGGGCTTTTTTCATGGTGGGGCTAGTCGAAGGGAATGTACTGGTTGATCCTGCATTTGTCTTTGTTGTCTCAAAAATTAACCCTGATGTTGTATGAAAAATTCAGATGTGAAATGGAATGGTCATTTAAAACAGTTATAGTTTTTTTGATGGTACCCGCTAGGAAACCGTGTATTTAGGCTAATACGGCAACAAACCCCATTGGAAGGGATGCATTATTAGATAAAGGTCCCACGGGGGCTTGCGTTGTGCGTGTTCTGATAACTCGGGATCGCACGGCCCCGTGCCCGGGGCGCTATTAAATTTTTCCCTAAAATTTCGATGGTAGGAATGGTACTATGGGGGGTGACGGGGGGACGGAGAAATTTGGGGTTTGATTCCCGGGGAGGGGGTGAGAAAAGGTAAATCCCAAAGGAAAAGGGAGAGGGGGGAAATTACCCCAAACCGACACGGGGAGGTTGTGACAATAATAACAATTCGGGGGCAAACGGTTGGTAAATTTGGAAAGATCAAATTAAAACCCCTTAAGAGGATCATTGGAGGGCAAGTTGGTGCAGAGCGCGGAATTCGCTCCCAAAAGCGTATATTTAAATTGTTGCAGTTAAAAAATCTGTTGGACTTTGGGGGGGGTGGCCGGTCGCCCTTAGGTGTGCACGGTTTACTCGCCTTTTCGGGTGCGTCCTGGCCCTTAAATTTGGCCCGGGGTGCTCGGGTGTTTTTTTGAAGAAATTAGGTGTCAAAGCAAGCCACGTCTGTAACATTGCATGGGTTTAAAATCATGGGTTTCGGTCCTTTCGTTGGCTTGGGAGGAGTAATGATTAAAGGGACGTCGGGGGCTTGTATTTTTTAGTAGAGGTGAAAATTTTGGATTTAGAAAGCGAACAACTGCGAAGCATTTCCAGGAGTTTTATTAATCAAAAGAAAATTTGGGGGTCGAAGCGATATACGTCCTGTTCAAATAAAAGAGCCGACCCGGGATCAGGGATGTTGTTTTAGGATCGCTGGACCTTTGAGAAATCAAAATTTTTGGGTTCCGGGGGGGGGTTGGTGCAAGGTGAAATTAAGGAATTGACGGAAGGGCACCACCAGGAGTGGAGCCGCGGTTAAATTTTTCAAACGGGGAAAATTACAGGGCGACATAGTAAGGATTGAAGTGGGTCTTTCTTGATTTATGGGTGGTGGTGCTGGTTTTTGTTGGTGGGCGATTTGGGCTGGTTAATTCCGTTAACGAAGGCCTCAGCCTGTAACTGTATGTGGAGGTATCCTCCGGCCCGTTCTTAGGGGCTATGGCCTTTTAGGCCACGGAAGTTTGAGGAATAAAAAGGTCTGTGATCCCCTTTGATTTTGGGCCCCCACGCGGCTACATGATGTATTAAAAGAGTATATAGCCCTTTGGGGACAGGCCGGGAATCTTTGAAATTTTCAGTGATGGGATGTCATTGCAATTTTTTGGTCTTAAAGGGGAATTTTTGTAAGGGGTCACAGCTCGCGTTGATATCCCCGCCTTTGTACACACCGCCCCTCGCTCCTACCGATTGAATGGTCCCGGGGAATGTTTTGGTCGCGGGGGGTGGGCGGTTCGCCCCCCGGGACGTCGCGGGGGAAATTTACTGAAAATTATCTTTAGGGAAGGAGAAGTCGTAAAAGGTTTCCCTAGGTGAAACTGGGAAGGTCATTGTCGAAGCCTGCCAGCAGAACGACCCTGAAATGTATACTCGGTGGGGGAATGGTGTGAGCCTGCCCCGCGATGCTTGTAGCATGCGTTAAGGCCCATATAGGTGGGGTGTTTTTTTGGGACAAAAAAAAAAAACCCCACGGTTGCCGGGGAAAACAAAAAACAAAAAGGGGGGTTTGTGTTGCCCCCTTTTTTGGTGTGCACGGGGTCGCGACTCTCATTAACAAAAAGACTTCGGCAACGGATTTCGGCTCACGCATCGAGAAAAACGTAGAAAAAGCGGGTACTGGTGTGAAAGCAGAATCCCTGAACCCCGAGTTTTGAAGCAAAATTGCGCCCCAAGCCATTCGGCCGGGGGGAGTCTGCCGGGGTCCCCATCGGTGCCCCCGACATTCCCCATAGGGAGTCTGGGTTTGGGCGGAGATGGTCTCGGCCAAGGTGGGTTGGCTAAAAAGGAGTCCCTTTGGCGGGACGCACGGTAGTGGTGGTTTTTTTAAAGGGCCCTTGTTTTGGTTGCGTGCTAAAAGGGGTTGCTCGTAAAAACCTAATTGTTGTTTGACGATGCTTGACCCCCACCAGGTAGGGGGGACTACCCGTGAGTTTAAGCATTTCAATAAAACGGAGGGAAAAAAAAAATTAAAGGATTCCCCAAAGGCGAGCGAACGGGAATAAACCCAGCTTGAAAATCGGCGGTCGTCGCGAATTGTAGTCTGGAGAAAAACGTCCTAGGGCGGAGGGCCCCGTCCCTGGGGAAGGGGGCGGAGAGGGTGAGAGCCCCCTGTGCCCGGACCCGGGCACCCGGGGGTGTCTGGAGTGGGTTGTTTGGGAAAGAGCCCCATAGGGGGTAATTCCGTCCCAAGTAAATACCGGTGGACCCTAGAAAAAAAAAGTACCCCGGGGGGAAAAATGAAAAGGCTTGAAAAGGAGCAAGGGTTGAAAAAGTGGGGGGGGAAACGGGATGGGGGGGCGATGGTCCGGTCGGGTGTGGAACGGCGAGGGGGGCCGGTCCCCCGACGATCGGGGGTGGACCCGGTGCGGATTGGTGCGGGGGCCAAACCGGGCGTTGATATTTGTGGGATGCCGTCGGCGATCGTGGTTTGGCAGGCGGCGTTACGGCGTGCTTGGGCCCCCTGGCGTCTGGACGGTGCGGGCCCCCATTCGGGTTTAAAACCGGAAGGGTTGACTGTGGGAGTCAAGGGGGGGTTTAACCCCGCAAGGGCAAGGAAGCTGTTTTGGGGGATTAGGGGGTGCACCCCCGCGACTTGATTTTGGGAAAAGGGTTCGGTGTGAGCTGCTGTGGGCCCCGAAAGTGGTAAACTATGCTGAGGGGGGCCCAAAAGCGGGAAATTGGTGGGGCCCGCGGATATGAGTGAAAAAGTTCGTCTGATTGGGTTATAGGGGCGAAAAAGATAATCAAACCGTCTGTAGGGGTTTTCCCCCCAAGTTTTAGGAAGCTGGGGGGGGTGGGGTTTTTGGTAAAGCGAAGTTTAGAGGCATGGGGGGAAAGCCTGATATTCTAAAATTTTAAAAATAGGTAGGACGGGCGGCTGTTGTTGAGCGTCCCCGGGAACGGGTCAAGGGGCCATTTTTGGAAGCAAAAATGGCGTGGGGATGACCGGAAGGGGTTAGGTGCCAAAGGCGCAAACTAGAACCAAAAGGGTGTTGGTGATTAAGAAGAGGAGGTGGTAGGGGAAGTGAAATGTAAGGAGTGGTAAAAAAATCACCTGCCAAATTAACTACCCCCAAAAATGGATGGGTTAAAGCGCGCCCTACACCGGCCGTGGGGCAATCCCGGGCCCCCGATGAGTAGGAGGGGCGGCGGGTGCTGCAAAACTTGGGCGTGAGCCTGGGCGGGCGGCCGTGGGGGGGGATCTTGGTGGTATAGCAATATTCAAATGAGAAACTTTAAAGGGAAAGGGGGGGGAAAAGGTTCCAGGGTGAACGCCCTTGCACAGGGTTTCGATCTAAGAGGGGGGGAAGCCCCTCAGATACGGTTTCCGGGGAGCTTCGAAAGGGAATCGGGTTTTTAAATTCTAACGGGAGTGGGGTGACGGCAACGTTAGGGGTCGGGGGCGCGGCGGGGGCCCCGGAAGAGTTTCTTTTTGTTTAACGCCCGCCCCCCCTGGAAACGACTCAGTGGGGGTAGGGTCCGCGGCTGGAAGAGCACGCACGTCGCGCGGTGTCCCTAGTGCGCCCCGGTGGGCCCTGAAAATCCGGAGGACGAGGCCTCCCACGTCCACCCGGTGTACTCATAACCGCATCAGGTCTCCAGGTGAACGCCTCTGGTCGATGGGAAACAATGTAGGCAGAAGGGATAAGTCTTGGCAAAATGGACTCCGTTAACTCGGGAAAAGGATTGGCTCTGAGGGCTGGGCACGCGGGGTCCAGTCCGAACCCGTCGGCTGTCGGCGGACTGCTCGAGCTGCTTGCGGCTGGGAGAGCGGTCGCGGTGCCGGCGGTGGACGGCACTTGGGAACGCTCTTCGGGGGCTTCCCGGGCGTCGAAACAGCCAACTCGAATGGTACGGAAAGGGGGAATCCGATGTTTAATTAAACCAAAGCATTGCGATGGTCCTTGGATGCTAACGCAATGTGATTCTGCCAGTGCTGATGTCAAGCTGAGAAATTCAACCAAGCGCGGGGTAAACGGCGGGAGTAACTATGACTCTCTTAAGGTAGCAAATGCCTCGTCATCAATTTAGTGGACGCGCATGAAGGATTAACGAGAGTCCCACTGTCCATGCTCTATATCCAGGGAAACCCTCAGCCAAAGGGACGGGCTTGGCAGAATCAGCGGGGAAAGAAGACCCTGGTTGGAGCTTGACTCTCGTTCCGACTTTGTGAAATGACTTGAGAGGTGTAGTATAAGTGGGAGCCTTTCGGTGCGGAAAATTTTCAATAGTCGAGAGGAACGTTGATTCCCCAAAATTGGTCATCGCGCTTGGTTGAAAAGCCAGTGGCGCGAAGCTCCCGTGCGCTGGATTATGACGAACCCCTCTAAGTCAGAATCCGGGTAAAAGCGACGCGTGTCCCCGCGCCTTTTTGCCGCCAGCGTAGGGGCCTGGGCCCCCCCAAAGGCAGTGCGTGGCCAACCCCGTGGAGGAGAGTGTGGGGGCCCGCCATGAAGTACTTTCCCCATCAAGCGGCGGGTAGAAATCCTTTGCGACGACTTAAATACGCGACGGGGTATTGTAAGTGGCAGAGTGGCCTTGCTGCCACGATCCACTGAGATTCAGCCTGCGTCGCTCAGATTCGTCCCTCCCCCCAAAACACTTCTCTTTCAATCGTTCTCTACCCTTTTTGCGAGGCTGAACTCCCATACTTAGAGAAATATCGCAACAACTTTGAAAAAAAATACAAGTATCCTTCTTGCACAAGCCAAATCAGGCCATGCCTTGGTTCCTTGAGTGGGACAAGCCAAATCAGGCCATGCCTTGGTCGTCCCAAGCCAAATCAGGCCAAGCCTTGATCAGAACAAGCAAAATCAGGCCAAGCCTTGGTGCCTTGGTCGGAACAAGCCAAATCAGGCCCAAACCTTGGTGCCTTTATCGTAAGAAGCAAAATCAGGCCATGCCTTGGTGCCTTGATGGAACAAGCCAAATCAGGCCAAGCTTGGGTGCCTTGATCGTAAGAAGCAAATCAGGCCATGCCTTGGTGCCTTGATGGAACAAGCCAAATCAGGCCAACCGGGCCCTTCCGCCGGTGCCTTGATCGGAAAAAGCCAAATCAGGCCAAGCCCTTTGGGGCCCTTTATCGTAAGGAAGGCAAAATCAGGCCATGCCTTGGTGCCTTGATCGTTGCCAAGCCAAATCAGGCCATGGGGCCCTTTGGTGCCTTTGGGGTCGTGCCAAGCCCAAATCAGGCCTGCCTTGGGCCCTTTATCGGAACAAGCCAAATAGGCCAACCTTGGTCGTGCCAAACCAAATCAGGCCCTGCCCTTTGGGGCCTTGGTCGGAGAAGCCCAAAGTTTTTCCCCATGGGGGGAGGGTTTTGGGTTTGGGTTTCCCAAAAAATTTTGATAATGGAAAAAAACAATGTTTTTTTCCTGTCCTTAGCTTTTTGTTCAAAGGTTATATAGGGGGGCCATGGGGTCTGTTCCCCCCCCACCTGTGGCGA
>JARYMX010000472.1:0-22247 GCA_030169165.1 Centaurea solstitialis | reverse complement strand
AAAAAAATTTTTTTTGGTGTGTCCTTTAATGGATATCGAGGCCAGGGAGCCATTCCACTGACTCGTACTGAAGAAATTTACCCACGGAAATGGAACAAAAGCGCGAATTTGGCCCCATTTTTTGCGTTACCAATTGAAGTATTTTAAAAATGACCGAGAAATCAATGACAAATCCAAAAAAAAAAGAGGAAGTTCAAGTTTGCGAAAGATTTCTAATAATTAATAAATTCAAAGAATGAATGTAACAAATCAATAAGATGAAAAAATGGCAAAAGAAAAAGCAATATCCTATTTTTTGGCATCAAAGTAATTTTTGCCCTGTGGATTTCCCCTTCATTTCAAAAAGATACCTGGTTCAATTGGTGGAAAACTAGGCAATACCGAAAACTTTTTGAATGATATAAAAAAGTTTTATAATTTAGAGATTAAGGTTTCCCCCAACTGTAAAAACTGATTCAAATCTGAACATCTACAAAACCCGTTGGAATTAAAAAAAATTCTTCATTTAACCCAAAAACCGATTAAAAAGATTGTCTGAATTTCGTTTTTTTTTTAATTTTCAATCATTTGGGAATAAAAGAATTTATTTTATCATTTTTTTTTTTTCTTTAATTGTACCAATTTATTTATTTTTTTACTTTTATAAAACTTTTATTATATAATTGCCCCCATGGGTTTTAATATAATATTTGGTTTGAAACAAAAGTTTTTTGATATCAAAAAATAGGTTTTGGTTAATAATTTTCCAGTCATTTCTAATAACTTTTCTTAAAATTTATTTTGATTTTAATGGATTCCGCTTTGTAGTTTATCAAAAGAATTCGAAAATTACACCAATCCATAATTATAAGTGATTCAATTTTAATTTTTGTTCTTTTTTACAAAATTTTTCCTATTCTCTTTTCTGGACCTACTTTCCAAAAAAAGATTCCATAAAAAACCGTTCAAATTATAATAAAAAAAATGTAATAAACTATTATTCCCTTTAAATTTATTGATTTCGGGATATTGACCATAAAATTTCAACTTTTTCCTTGATTAAGTTCTAGCCCTAATCAAAATTGAGAAATATTATTTTAATTCAATAATCTATTATTCAACATTCTTTTTCACAAAAAGGGTTAAAGAAAAATAAGCACCTCTAATAGGGTTAAAGGCTTGCTTGTAGAAAAAGATGATATTGATGGTTATCCAAACGCCCCGGTACATATTGAACGATTCAAAAGATTTTTATGTTTTTCAACGGAAACAATTCTTTTAGGAAAGGGGGTTTTAAATGAAAAGTTTTATTTCGATTTTTTGGGAAGAGCCCCTTCTGTGTATTTTCCCAGTAGGAAAATGGTCATTTGCTTTACTATACCCCCAATTCGGGAATATTCGTGCATGGTTTGTCGGGGTTTGGAAGTCCCCCAAATATTTCCCACGACCCCGGATTAAAACGCGTTATTCTTAAAAAACCAAAGAATTTAGAGACTTTTAGGGGCCATGACCAAGATAAACCCTACAATTTTAAGTGCTGGTTACGTCAACCCCTCTTACTAAACCTTTCGGGGAATACAAAACATTCATAAAACGATCCCTAATGAATATCCGCAAATCCCCAAAGAACAAAATTTGATTAAGTACCAGTTATGGGGGATTATTTTTTTTGATTGCGTTTATTTCAAATTTTTTCTTAAATTAGCCCGGGCCCTAAATATGAAAATTTTTTGGTTTTTTTTAAAACATTCGGAAGGTTTATTTCAAATTTTCAGACTGTTTATTCCTAATTTTTCTTGGATAAAGAACAGTTTTACTCATCTTTTTCCGATCCTCTATATATAAAAACTCGTACATCCACTTCAAAGCATATCCCATTTTTGCACACAGGGTTATGAAAATCCACGAGAAGCGACGGGCATGTAATGCGCCAATTCCATTTAGCAATAAACCAGTGATATTGATTTCCCAAACGGTACTTCCCGATACTGTATGAAGCAGTTTTCAATCCTATATATGCAGAAAAATTTTTTAATTTAAAATTTTTGAATGTGGGGTTTCTTTTTACCGAAATTAAGGGGAATTATTTCCCCCTTTAAAAAAGGGTTCAAGTTTTTCGGCCCCCAAAAAAAAAGAATATTCTTTCTAGGCCCTCGGTCCTAGAATTAAAAATTTTTCTAATTCTTTCCCACTCTTTAGGGAAGGACCCCTTTACTTAAAAATTTATTGGAGCCGGAGCGGGAAGGGGCCGTTCTTGTGAAATTTTTACAGTATTGCTACGTCATTATAGCATAAATCCTCCAGGGGGGTTAGAAATTCCAGCATGTTGGTAGGGTTTTTTTGGGAAAATTTCCCCCGGGAGTTTTTTCGAAAAAAGGGGAAATCATTAATAAAATTTGATTCGGAACAATAATAATTTGGCTTTTAGGAGGAATGACAAAATGAACTCAACCCAATTTTTACAGGCCTTTGTTTCCCCCTCTGTTATTTCCTTCTTTTTTGGTCAAAAGAACAGTTCAAACAATCCAATAAAATTAGACTCGCTTTTAAACCAAAAAGAACAAAATTTTATTGAATTCCCATTCTACGGGGATAAATTAATTTTTGTTTTTAAAATATTTCAATATTTTTTTAAAAACAACACAAAATGGGAATTCCTTTAGGATTTCCCTTTAGCCTTTAGGGGGTTTTAAAAATTTAATTCATGCCCCTTTTTCTCTAGTGTTTAATTAAAATTGGGGGTAAATGGGTTCTAGGGAAAAATTTCTTTGGTTATAGTTTTACAATTCTTGTGATCTTAAAAAAAGCGTCGGAAAACCGGAAGGGGCAATAGTTATGGGGGGGTTTTGTAGTCTGAAACAAAAAGGGGAAATCCTTCTGTTCGAATTAAAAGGTCGTGAGTTCTAAAATTAAAGTTTTTTTTAAGGCATGAAGAAGTTTTTTTAAAAATTTTCCTTTTTTTTTTTAATTTTTATTTTTAATTTAGTATACAAAATTTAAATTAAAAATTAAAAAAATAAAAGGAAAATTTTAAAAAAACTTCTAAATTACTTTAAAAAAATTCAAAATAGGAATCTTAACGAACGTTCACAATCAAATAAACACAAAAAAAAGGATTTTTTTTTACCTTTTTGTTTCAAGATAAAAGGGATAACCCCTCCAAAATTTTTGTTTTTTTTTACCGCTTTTTCTTTTTACGGATAACTACCAATTTTTTAAGAAAAATCAGTTTTGCCAATTACAAAGCCAAAAATCATAAATTTTGAAAAAAAAAAAAAAAGAGAGAATCTCAATTTTCTTTTAAAAACTAATATATCTAATTAAAAGGGTTCCCGGTTTAAAAAGAATAAAAAACAAATTTTTATCCTTTCTTTTTTTTTAAAGAATTTTTTTTAAATAAAAAAATTACAAAAAAGATTCCCCTCCAATGAGGGGAAAAATTTCATTCAAAATTTTTGGCTTAAATTTCGATGTTTTTTTAGAACAATTTTTCCAAAATAACAGATGCGAAAAAACCCCAAAAAGAAGGTTGAAGCTATTTGCATCCCCAACCCGCACTTAATTTTAGGTTGATCAAATTTATGAATCCTCTAAAAAAAAATTCTGGGGGAAAATCAAAACCCTTGATTATAAATTCCTAGGGTTTTTTCGTTTTTTTTTTGTAGATTTGTTAATTGGTTGTGTTTTTAAACTGATTGTTACTTGTCCCCAAAAACTGGCCTCCTGTCCATATGCACTGTAAAAATTGATAGTTCTTCTTGTAGGGGCCCAAAAGAATAAAATATCCATTTTTCCAGAAAAAAGCCTGAAAGGGAAATTTTTTTGTTGGTTTCCGGGAAAACTTGGCCATTTTCCATCTCGAAAAAACCGGAGGGCAATTTAAAACCCCGAAAAATAAAAAGCTATTAAAACCCTTTTACCATGAATAATTTCAGAATTTCGGTTCAAAATTGCTCCAAATACTTGAAGTCGGGGAAACCCATTCCAGGTTTTCCTAAATGGATTCCAAAAAATTTTTTGTTCGATTTTTACCGGTGCAAAAGATACGAAAGTAAGTACTTTTGAAAACTTTGATAGGATAAAGAGGAGTAAATTTTCCTTTCCATGTTTTCTTTTTGATGGTAAAAATTGCCCCCAAATTTTAAAAAATAATTGGGGTAATAATTTTTCTCCCAATTTGATTTAGGGAAAATTGAGGATATAAAGGTGAATTTGGATGGTAAAAATAAAGATAAGTACATTAAATTTTTTTTAGAAATTTTTTTAAAAACTTTTTAAATTAAGGGTTTTGTTGGAAATTTTTTAATTTTGGGTTATTCATACAAGTAAGGAAAAATTTATTACGGAAAAAAAAAAAAATTATTTGGAATATAAATTGGCAGCAGATATATTTATAATTTGAAACAATCCCCCTGAAAAAAACCCAATTCAAAAGGGGCAAGAACAAATAAAATTAAATAAAAAAGAAAAGGTTTAATTTTTTTCCTAATGAATTAAAAAAATTTCATTTTAAAAAAAATTACCGACCCTTCTTTTTTTCCGAAAAAAGGAGGAAAAAGCCCCGTTTTCGCTTTGCAAAATGGGAATTTACAGGAGAACAATTGATTTTTTTTTTAAAAAGGGGGTTTAAAAATTTTAGTCGCTAATTTAAATAAACAAAAAACTTCAATTGGCTTACCATTTTTTTTTTATCCCTTATTTTAAAAAAAAACAGTAAAAGTTTTTTAAAAAAAAAAAGATAAAAAAAAAAATTTTTTTAGTTTTATCAATTTAAAATTTTTCTTTTTTTTATGGGTTTTAATTAAAAACCCCGCCTTTTTTAATTGGGTTACAAAAAACCCTTTTTTAAAATTTAAATTTTTTTAAAAATTTAATGACTATGAGTAGTCAGGGATAAAAAAATTGGGGAAAAAATTTATAAAAAAATATTGTAAAAAATGAGTAAAAAAAAAACGACTAAATTGGTTTATTTCCCCCTTAAAAGACCCCCAATTTTTTGGTCATTAAGGAGCACAAAAAGTTTTAAAAAAAAAGTTTAAAAAAAAATTTTAAAGGGGGGAAAATCTACTGAAAAAAAAGGTCTCAATTCCAAAAAAAAAAAAAAGGGGGGGGGGTTTTCCCTTTAAATTTTGAAATGGTTGATTATGGATATTTGATTTTTTTTTTTTTTTTTAATTGCATTGAGTTGTGTAAATTTCGTCCATAAAAAACCCCCCCAAAAAAGTTTTATTTTATATTTTTTGGGGCATATATGTTTTTTTTTGACTAAAAAAAAAAGTTCTAAAAAAAACCTTATTTTTTTTATGTTGGGGGAAAAAGGGTTTTTTTGGGCGTTTTTACCCTTGTGAAAAAAGCATTGATTTCTGGGTTTTTTTTCCCCTTAAAATACAAAAATTTTGGGGTACACGAAAAAAAACCCCCCCCAAAATTCGGGCCTTTTTTTTCCCCCTTCCCCCGTGGATTTAAAATTCTCATCAGTACGGTCAGTGGAAAAAGGCCCCTGGCTTGATTTCCAAAAAAAGGGGGAAAAACGCCGGCAAAAACCCCCCCTTTTTAAAACCTTTTTTTTTGGGGAGGGACTGAATTCTTTTAAAAAAAGGGGGGGAAGGACCGACGTTTTTTTCCCCGGGAAACCCCCCAAAAAAAAGTTAAAAATTTTCCCCTTTTTTTTTAAAAACAAATCGTCATAACCACTACCTTTTTTAAAAAAAAAATTGCCCCCAAAAATAGGAGCAAAAAAAAAAGCCCCCCGATCCCTAGAAAGAAAAAAAATTTTTTTTGGGGGGAAAAAAAAACCGATTTCTGAGACGGAAAAAAAAGAAAAAAAAATTTTTTTTCCCAAGATAACGGGGGGTTTTCCAAAAACCAAAAACAAAAATTAAAAAAATGAACCTAAAAAAGGATAAACCCCAGCAGAAATTATTTTTTTGGGGGCCCCCCGTTATAGGTTCTAAAATAAAAGTTTTTTTTTCGACAATATACTTGATGGTTGCTTTTTTTGGAATTGAGAAAACCCCCCCAAATTTTAAATTTTGGGACTTTCCCCCTTTTTTTCCGAAGTAACTGCATCAACTAGCAAAGTTTGATGTAAACCCCTTTGGGGGGTAATTCATTAAATCGGTTAAAAACAAAATAAAAAAAACCCCCTTTGTATAAAACCCCCTAAAGATAGCCAAAAACATTGGGAAAAAACCAACTTTAAAGTTCAGCTTCCGTAAATTTTTGGGGTCTATTTGAAAATAGCTAGAATCCATTTCCCCCCTTTTTCCTTTTTTGGGGGAAAAATAAGAGTTTTACGGGGGAAACCCCCTTTTTAAAATTTTTTTGGTTTTAAAAGGTTTTCTGTGTTTGATAAACCCGCCCCGTTTTAAAAAAAAAAAAAAAAAGGGGTTTTTTTTCCCTTTGGCTCTAAAAAATCTTTTTTTTTTGAAAAATGGGGAAAAAAAAAAACCATTCGATTCCCCGGAAAAAAACTAGGCCTACAAAAAGGGACCAAAACAGGGGGGAAGTTAAGCGTTTCATAAAAAGGGTCCCCCGATTTATATTTGTCCCTTTTTTTTATTATTTATATTTTATTTTTTTTTTTTTTAAAAATTTTAAGGATATCTTTTAAAATTTTAAAAAATATTTATTATAATTTGATAATTCAAAATTTTGGGAATTTTTTTTAAATTAATATCAAAAAAAATATAGATCAAAAATTTTACATAAAAAATTTTGGGGAAAAGGGTATGGAGACAAAATTTTTAAAATTTTCTTTTCTTCATTTTTTTTTTTTTTCTTCAAATTTTTATTTACAAAACAAAAATTTTTTTTAAAAAATTTTAAATTTTTTTTTAAAAATTAATTATATTGAAGAGTTTGTTAAAATTCCCTTTTCCCCAAGGGGGGAGGGTTTTTTGTCAAAAAAAAAATTATCGTAAGATATAAAAAAAATAAAAAAATTTATATTTTGTAGTTTTTTAATTTATTATTAAAAAATTTTTTTTAAATGACGAGAAGAGGATATTTTTTTTTTTTTGCCTAATTTTTACAAAAATTTAAAAATTTTTCCCTTTTTAATCTTTTTTATAAAAAGGTTCTTGATCAATAATCAGGAATATAAAAAAAAGGGGGCGGATTTTCTGTGATTTTGATTTTTTTTTGATTAGATTTATGTCAAAAAAAAAAAACCCCATTCTTTTTTTTCCCCCTTTGGATTCTGAAAAAAAAAAATTTTACTTTTTCCCCCAAAAATAATGAACTTAATGTTCAAAATTTTGTTTCAAAGGAAAAAAAAAGTTGGGTTGAAAAAAACCTAGAACTTTTTAAAAGGTTTACGTGGCCCTTTTTAAAATTTTCCGGAATTTTCCCCCTTCTGGAATAAATACGGGGGCCCTTAAAAACCTTGGAAAAATGTTTTTTTAAATTTTTTTGTTAAATTTTCCCCCTTTTCCCCCAAAAATGCGGGGGGGTTTTTGGGGGTTCCCCGGCCCCAAAAATTTGACCCCCCCCAACTACCAAAAACTAGCTGTCCCCCCCCGGTGTAGGGGGATGTAAGGATTGGTAATAAAAAAATTTTTTTTGTTGAAAATTTTTAAAGGGGAAAAAGAGTTTTTCCCCCATTTGACCCCCCCAAAAAAATTCCCCTTCTTGCATGGGGCCCCCTCGAACCCACCCACAAAAATAAGAGGTAGAAATTCTTTTTTTGGTAAAAAATTAAAGGGGGAAAAATTTTTTCCCCCCGACTACTTTTTCCCCATACTACCCCTTAAAAAAAGGGGGAAAAACCCAAAAACCCCCCAATTGCCCCGTTAATACCGTTTAGCCCCCTTTTGCCTGTTTGAACAGCCTCGGTTAATCCTGTTTTCTTGATAAGAATCTTACGTTTTTTTTAAAAAAGGGCCCCCCCCCGAATGAAATTCAATGGGAACCGAGAAAACCATGTCTTCATCCTAGGTCCCAACCCCCGGTCGATCGAAAGTTCGTTTTTATCTGAATACTCATTTTCAAATGTACCCCCTTTTTTCCCCCAAAGGGGTTTATTTTTGATTTAAAAAAATTTTTTAAAAATTTTAACCAAAAAAATTTTTTTGCTTTAAAACCAAAAAAGGGCCCGTATTTTTGAGTTACATAGATCAGTAAAACCCTTTTTGGTATAGTTTTCCCCCTCGTTCGGGTTTTTTATCCCGGGCCCCTTCTCGTTTTAAAAATATTTCCCCCCTTTTCCCCCCCAAAGGGAAAAACCCAAAAAAAAAATTTGGGGTTTCTTTTTTGCCCCCAAACCCCTTTAAAAAAGGGAACTACCCTTTTCGGTTTTTACTGAAGATAACTGTAAAACCCCAAATATTAATGGGATTATTCCAATTTAAAAAGAGTATTTTCCCGGGCCCCGGGTCGTGGGGGGGTTTTACTCTTGGGGCCCCTTATTAGTTAACTAGAACCCCCATCAAAAGAACTTTTAGTTCATTTTAAAAAAAAGGGTGATCTTTGGGGCAAACTCAAAAATTTGTTTTTTTAATATAAAAAATTTTTTTGAATAACTGTCCCTTTTTCTATCTTTAACTAAAAAAGTTCATCAGGGGTGAAATTCCAAATGCCCTTTGGGGCGAAAAAAATTTAACTTTTCTGTAATTGTCATGACCCCCCCCAAATCTAAAAAGGGTTTTTCCCCTTTTCCCTTTCAAATTTCCCATTTTGACTTTCACTGGCATTTTTTAATGGCCAAGACGCCCGGGGTTTTTTTTTTTTAGCCCCCCCTCTGTGTTCGAACTCCCCCCCTTAAAAAAAAAATCGAATTGACCCCTTTTTTCATAGGTTTTTTTAAATCCCCCTTTTAGAAAAAAAAAATTTGTTTTTTTGTATTCGACGAAAAAAAAAATTTTTTTGAAAAATTTAAAATTTTTCCCCCCAGAAAAAGGGGGATAAATACCCAATTTTAGGAAAATTTTTTAAATAATAAAAGGGGGGTGAGGAAAAAAAAAAATTTTTCTCTCCCCGAAAAAAATTTTTTTGCAAATTGTTTAATAAAAAAAAAATAAGTTAGTTTCTTTTCATACGGGGAAAAAAAGGGGGAAAATTTTCGGATGGGTAGAAAGGTTGTGATACCCGTCTTATCCGGGAAACTACAGGATCTAAAAGAATATCCCAATCCTAAGGATCCATAGGATTTTAAAGTGGATCCAACACCAAAAAAAAAAAAAAAAATTTTAGTTGTTTAGTTTCGGGGGTTTTTTTTTTTAAATTTTTTTATCTAACTATACAAGTATGTATCTATCTAAAAAAAATTTCATGTTGGATTTGGGGGAATTTTTAGTAAAAAAAGGGGGGGGCCGAGTTTAATTGAATTCAATTAAAAGAACGAAGTTATTTATCCAAAGTATTCCCCCGCCTCAAACACCCCAAAAATCCAATTTCCCCCAAAAAATTTTTTTTCTCCCCTTCCCCCCCTTACAAGCCGCAGTAGTTCAGGACCATTTGGAGCCCCCGGATAATGTTTTTTTCCCCCAGTAGCAAGATCGGTCCCCCATTACGGGGGTTTTCCATGTTTTTTGAGCCCCCTCGATTAGTAAGCACCGGGGGGATTCCCCCCCCAAAAAAAAAAAAAAAAAAAGGGGGCCCCAAAAACCCCCCCCCAAAATGTTTGTACGGAATCGTCCCCCCCGAATTTTTTTAGAGAGGGTATGCCAAAAAGAATACCGCCCCAAGTAGGGTTGAAACCTGGTAGAGAGCCAAAAAATTTGGGGGGGGGAAAAAATCCCCCGACTTCGATTTTTTTTTTTAATAAAAAAAACACGCAGTAAATCAAAAAAAGCCAAAATGATCCCCCCTTTCCCCTTTAAGTTTACTACTTTCGGTACGGAATGAATATGATCTCCCCGGACTAGTAAAGTTTTGTAGTCACGAAAGTTTTTTTCCATGATTTTTTTTCAAACAAATAAAATTTTTTGCATTGCGCGGTGGATGTGAAGAAGTAGTCCCCCTTTTTCGGCAATCAGAGCCAAAAGGGGGGGTTTTTAGTGAATCCCCCTGGGTTTGGGGGGGCTGCATTACCCATAGGAAAAAACCCCCCTCTAAAAGGGGAACATGGTATGCACTTTCGTTATGAAAAAGGTTAGTATGCCCCGGGGAGATCATTTTTTGGGGCCCCTAGTGGGTTTAAAATTGGGGGAAAAAAGGAGATCATTTGGGTTTGTTGATTTAGCGTGATGATTTTATTAAAAAAAAACGGTCGGGGGGTTTTTTATTTACCAAATTGGGTTTTTAAGGTGTTCTACCACTTTGGGCGGATTCACGTTTTGGGTTTTTGCCCCCCCCTTTCCGAAAAACTTTGGGGGATTTTTCCCTACTTTTGTTGGGGGGGGGAAAATTTTTGGGGACCCTTGGGGAAAAACCCGGGGCTGTAGCTAAAGAGTAGTCTAGAAGATGTGTACAAATTTTTAAAGAGGGAGTCTTTTTTACTGAGGGAAAGCATTTCGGGGGGTACCCAAAGGGGGTTAATAGTGGCTTGGGAGGAAAAGGGATAAAATTTTGGGTTTGGGAAGGATAATTTTTGGTTTTTGAGGCAAAGGAACCCCTTTTGGAAAAATAACGTTCGTTTTTCTTTAATTGTTTCCTTTTAAAAAGGCCCCCAACCTTTTACTAAAAAAGGTTGAGCAAAAAAGCTTAATTTTGAAGTCATATGTTTAGTTAGTTGAAATTTAAAAAAAAATCGAAGCTAAAAACCCAAAAAAATTTATTTTTGTTTTTTGGTCCCCAAAAACCCAGGATCTT
The DNA here is from genome assembly GCA_030169165.1 of Centaurea solstitialis. NCBI lineage: Eukaryota > Viridiplantae > Streptophyta > Magnoliopsida > Asterales > Asteraceae > Centaurea > Centaurea solstitialis. The sequence goes on along the minus strand of JARYMX010000472.1, from coordinate 11,516 downwards.
AGGTTGGGAAAATTTTTTGCCCTGTGTTTTCCCGGTGGCGGATAAAAATCTTTTCACTGTATTTGTCCTTTTTGTTCGTTTGTAATGAATTAAATTTTTAGTTTTAGACGAGTTTTAGAAAAAATTGTTGTAGGAGGAACAAATTTTTTTTTCAATCCTTTTTTTAAACCTAGGATTGTATTTTTTGTTATTTGTGGAAATAGAATTCAAAAATTGTTTTTTTGCGTGACATTTTATTGTATTTTAGAAAAAAGGAAAAGAAAACCCAAAAAATGGTGGTTCAATTGAGATTTAAGGGAGTTGAAAAATTAGGCTAAAAAAATCAAGGGAGCTTGGTTTATTGAAAATCCCCCGAAAAAAAAGTGGAAAAGAAATGCGGTAAAACCCTTCGAGTTTGGGGGGGTAGCAATTACAAAAATGTTGTTTTTTTTTGGCGTCAAGGAATTTTTTTAAATTTATTCTGGATCTTTTTTTAAAAGAAGAAAAGGGGACGTTATTCTATATATTTTATTAAATAATTTTTTTAGTTTTCAAGATACTTTTTGTGTGAACTAGAAAGTTTTTTGATGGGTTCTGTTATTTTAATAATGGATCTAAGAGTAAGAATCAACGATGGGACATGGATGATATCAATATATTGGAATAATCATTAATAGTTGCTTGACAGTTTCTTCAGTATCAAATCGTTTTGTAGTTAATTGTAGTGGTAGTGCAATTACGTACAATTCGTTTATGGTTCCATTTGGGGTGAAAGTGGAAATAGTAGTAAAGCGAGAATGCGGTATAAGAACAGAACGAGTGGTAAAACTATACCAGAAGTTCTATGATTGGATGTAATCAAAAATACAGGCATTGTGGGTTATGCGAAAAAATTGTTTTGGATTAAATTATAAGAAATTTTTGAAATCAAAAATGAATCTTTGTAAAACAATGTGGATATCATTTGAAAATGAGTAGTTAGATAGAATCGAACTTTCGATCGATCGGGTACTTGGGAGTATGGATGAAGACATGGTCTCTTGGATCATTGAATTTATTGGAGGAGGAGCCTTATAAAAATGTATCGATTTTATCAAAGAAAGAAGGATTAACGGGTGTTCAAACGGATAGGGCAACTAACGGTATTAAGTAGAATTGGGGTTATGGATTTTCAGTTTATGGGGGGTAGTATGGGATCGTAGTCGGGGAGAAAATTACGTTTGATTGAATACGTACTAAAGAATTTTACTTTATTATAGTGTGTGTTCCGGAGGGGAGCATGCAAGAAGGAAGTTTGAGTTGATGCAAATGGCTAAAATTTTTGCTTTAATGATTATAATCAAATAAAAGTTATTTATGTACAACCCTTAATCTCTATACGGTGGGGTGACAGTAGTTTTGGTATGTTGGGGGATATCATTATTGCGAACAATGCTAATTGATTTGCGGGTAAAGAGTAATTGAACAAAATTGAATAAAACAGTACGAAGGTTCACAAGCGGTGAGTATTTATTCAGAAGGGTTATTCGATTAATCGTACACGTAATCTTTAAAAAGGTTTGAGTGAGTTATTTCAACTCATATTTTTTCTTTGAATCAAAATTAGAATTAAGTTCAATTATTTTGGGCAAACAAGTAATTAGTTTATAGAATCAAGTCAAAATTAGAGAATGGGGTTTTCTTTGTTGACATAAGATTAATGTTATAAGAATCAAAAGTCACAGAAAATCGCCTTTTATTATTCTGATTATTGATCAAGAAGCTTTCAACAAGATAAAAGATGAAATTTTATTTTCGTGAAATTAGGCAAATAAAAAAAAAATATCTTTTGTATATATAATATAATTCAATAATTAATTCAATCTACAAATATAGAATTTTTTATTTTATATTTTACGATAATTATTTTGACTAAGAATTCTGCTCTTGGGATGGGATTTAAAAATTTCAATATAATTATTTTTAAGAATATAATTAATTTTTAAGAAATTTTTGTTAGTAAAAGAAATTCGAAGAAAGAACAAAAAATGAAGAAAAGAATAATAATATGTATCCATATCTTTCAAATTTTCATGTAGAAATTAGATTATATTATAGATTTAAGTAATATAATTCCAATTTAGAATTATCAAATTATAATAAGATATTTTATATATAATAAGATATCTTATATTATAATAATAAATATAAAATATAAATAATAATAAAAGGTAAAATAGTAAATGAGGTACCCTTCTATGAACGCTTAACTTTCCTCTGTTTTTGGTGCTTTAGTAGGTAGTCTTTCGGCAATGAATGGCTTCTTTATTTCTTATGTTCAAAAAAAAAGATTGTTTAGAGCCGATGGGACAAAATATATCTATTTTTTTTTTCAAAATGAGTTGTATCATAACACAGATATCATTTAGCAAAATATGGTATAAGCGGTTCCGCGTTAAAATCTTATGTCTGCAGAAAATGGTATAGGGGTAAATGTATTCTAGCTATTTTCAAATAGACCGAATTGAGGATAGCTGAACTGTAAAGTTGGTTGTCTATATGTATGTGGTATCTTTAGTGAGATATACGAAGGGTATGTTATTAGTTTAGATTAACGATTTAATGAATTATCTAAAGGTTCAATCAATAGTGTAGTTGATGCGAGTTATTCGGAAACAAAAGGAATAAAGTCAAATTCATTTGGGGTATTCTTCATTCCAAAAAAGCAAGGATCAAGTATGAGTTGTCGATAGAAATATATGGATAGAACTTAACGGGGGCTCGAAAAAAAGTAATTTTGCTGGGTGTTATTTTTTTAGGTTATTAGGATTTTGTTGGTTGGAACTCAGTTATCTTGGTAAAATTTGATATCTTTATTTCGTCTCAGGAAATGTTTTTTTTCCACAAGGAATTGTGATGTCTTTTAGGGATCGGGGTTTTTTATTAGTCTATTTGTGGGACAATTTCGTGGAATGTAGGTAGTGGTTATGATCGATTTGATAGAAAAGACGGAATAGTGGTATTTTCGGTGGGGATTTCCTGGAAAAATCGTGGGTTTCCTCGATTTTTATAAAGATATTCAGTCGTCAGAATAGAAGTTAAAGAGGGTATTTATGTCGTGTGTCTTTATATGGATTTTCAGGGCAGGGAGCCTTCCATGACTGTACTGATGAGATTTTATCAGGGAATGGAACAAAAGTGCTGAATTGGCTATTTTTGCGTGTACAATTGAAGTATTTTAAGAAATGAGCGAGAAATCAATGCTTTTAGCAGGGGGTAAAAAGCAAGAATCTTTTTTCTATAATAACTTAATTGAGGTTTTTAGAACATTCATTCGAGTCAAAGGGGCATTATGCAACAAGTATAAAATAAAAATCTTTTGGGGATTTTTATATGTATCGAAATATACAAATCATGAATAAAAATCAGAAAAATCAAATATTCTATAACATTTCAAAATAAGGAAATTCCCCTTTTTATTTTTGGGAAATTGAGACTTTAGATTCAGATAGATTATTTGTAATTTTTTAGAAGTTATTTTTATACTATTTTGTGTCCTTAATGACCAAAAAATTGGATCTTTATAAGGATAATAGCAATTTATGTCGTTTTTTGACATCATTTTTCAATATTTTGATAAATTTCTCAATTATTCTATCTGACTATTAGTCAGTTAAATTTTTTGAAATATAGATATTTTGATATAATGATAGAAAAGGAGTTTTTGTCTCAAAATTGAAATAATATTATATTCATTATTTAAATTCTTGGGATTCATCGAAAGGAGATATGTGTTCGAATTTGCCCAATTGAGATATAGGGAAAGTCTTTTTGATTATTTATTCATTGAATTTTTCGCTATTTCTGTATTTTTTTTTGAGATTCAAGGCTAACACGAAATCACAAATAAAAAGAGTGCATAGATTATAGGTTTGATAACTTGTAATAGAACTGATGGTGAGGAAATATTAGATTAATAGAGTCGAGAATGAGATGGGAACATTAACAATTCACAGATGAAAAATGGCAAAAAGAAAGCATTCACTCTATTTTTATCTTGATCTATAGTATTTTTGCCTGGTGGATTTCTCTTCATTTCAAAAAGTCTGGATTGGGTTATAATTGGTGGAATATAGGCAATCGAAATTTTTGAATGATATTGAAGAAAAGAGTATTTAGAAAATTATAGAATTAGAGGAACTTCTTTTTAGGGAAATGATAAGGAATACTCGGAGACATTAAAACTTGTATAGGAATTCACAAAGAAAAACCCAAACTCAGATCAATGAGGGTCGTATTTATACGATTTTGCACTTTCGACAAATATAATTGTTTCTTTTCAAAGTGGTTATTTATTTTGGGTAATAACGAACTTGTTATTTTAACTTTGGGTCAGGAATTCTATATAACTTAAGTGACACATCAAGCTTTTTTTTTTATTAGATTTATGTATCGGATTTCATTCGCACTGGTTGGGAATGATGATTGGTTTGTTACAAGGATTTGGATTTGTTTATATGATCAAATTATATTGGCTTGTTTCCATTTTCAGTCATTTAGATACAATTTTAAAATATGGATTTTCCGTTATTTAATCGCGTATTCCGTCACTTGTAGTGATTTTATCAAATGAATGACTGAAAAATTATCTACTAACCAATTATAATTATAATGTTTTTACTTTGTAGTTGTGCATAAGCAAAACATTGAAATGTACTTATCTTTATTTTTACCATCGGAGATTATCCTATTATTAATCAGTCAAATTATTCCAGTAAATAAACGAATCGTGGATAGGAATCATTGTGACTACCAATTTATTGTAGAAATTTTGGGATCATGGTTGGACATGAATAGAAATACTTTTTTTGGATAAAGGAAAGATTATCGATCTATTTCCGTATCGCTATGATATATATCATAATCGTACATCACTTCAAATGCATATCATTTTTGACAGAGGGTTATGAAAACCGAGAAGCGATGGACGTATTGTATGGCCAATTGCATTTAGTAATAAACAGTGGATATTGAGGTTCCGCAAACGGTATTCCGATATGTATTTGAAGCGTTATTCGAATTCTTATGATATGCAACTGAAACAAGTTCTTGCTAATGGTAAAAGGGGGGTTTGAATGTAGGGGTGTTTTATTTTCCAGAGGGTTTTGAATTAGCCTCGATGTATTTCCGAGATAAGAGAAAAGATGGGCCCAAATTTTTTTTAGAGTATGCCCAATCAAAAAAATATTTGTCATAGGCCTGTTTGGTCAGAAATATAGTGAAATCACTTTCTATTCTTTCCCGACCCGTACTAAGAAAGAGATTCACTTCTTAAATATCTATATACGTAGGCGGAAACAGGGGAAGGGGCAGATTTATCTGACGGGAGCAAGAGTAACAATACAGTTTATAATGTACAGCATCAGGTATAGTAAGCAAAATCTAGAAAAGAAAGGGGGGATACGAAATAACATAGCGGATGCATCGGATGGACGTCAAGTGGTTGATATTATCCTCGGGGCAGAACTTTTGTTTCAGAAGGGGAATCTATCAAATTTGATCAACCGTTGACAAGTAATCTAATGTGGGGGATTTGGTCAGGGAGATGCAGAAATAGTACTTAAGATCATTAGTGTACAAGGCTTTTGTTCTTCTTCGCATTGTTATTTTGGCACAATATTTTTGGTTCTTAAAAGAAACAGTTCGAGAAGGTTCAATTGTCGAAATGAATTTCTAGATCGCGGATTTATCGACATCAAGTTTGTAAAAGAACCCAAATTTTTTTAGTAATTTAATATCTACGATAAAAATGAAATATTATGATAAAAAATGAAATTATAAAAGCTTTGTTTGTTTATATTTTTTTTACGAGATGCGGGAATTCCTTGTACGCATTCTGCATAGTATGTAGATTGTGAAGAAGTTATTTGATTGACCTTTCTCTTTGTTTTTTTTTTTTATCAAATTGGGGTGATGTTATTATGTTGTATTGTCAGATTGAAATGTCATAAATGCATTTGATTCTAATACAATTACTTCGGCTAGATCCTATCAAAAGTAAACGCGAAATAGAACGGATAAACGAAGGGAACAAATATTTATGGGAGGGGTTATTCGTCTTCTAGTCTTCGACACCGAAAGGGTGTGAAAAATCCTTTGTGTGTCGAAATAATAAAATAATGATTGTGATATGTTGTCAAAGATTCTAGTTTCGATTTTTTACAGACGTATCAGAACGTTTTTTAGAGTATTACTATTTTATTTATTATTATAATTATATTATAATAATTCGTATACTATAAATAAAATATAAAAGTGGTGGACAAACAAAGAGGAGGGGAAAATTTGTTGAGTAATAGAATTCTTCAATGAATTATAAAAAAATTTAATTATTAAGAACTCAAGGGACTTCCCCTCAAATAGACAACAAAGAAGGGAATCGTTGAGTTTTACGTTTCATGTCTACAATCAATTCATCGATTACTACAGGGATGAACAATGGAATATGAACTAAAAGAAACGCTACTAAACGATCACAAGATACAGTACAGTACTATTATCAAAGAGGAATTCTTCGTAGTATCGGCATTTACCCATTCCTCACATTTCATCAAGTGGTCATGCTAGAGACATAAACAGTCATGGATAATTATGAGATGAAATCTTCGAATGGGCTAAGAGAGAGATACTAGAATGATTATTCTATTATTTTAGTCTTCTTGTTTTCTTAATTGAAGAAATAAATTGGAAATAAAACGCAAGTACAAAATGAGTAATAACCCCAGTAGAGGTGGTACGATTCAATTCAACATTTTGTTCGTTTGGGTTTGATTGTGTCGTAGCTTATAATTCGGATTAGGTTTATCGTTGTATGAACTGCATTGTGATATTGACCCAAAAAGAAACGGTAGGTAAGCTAGGGTGGACAGTAACCATGCATGTAAAAATTGGATAGGTTCGATCTATGGTCATTGAGGCTCTAAAAGATTATAAATTCATCGAGTTGTTCAAAGAATCAAAACGGCGGTGATTAATGGAATTCTTGTCGGTTTCTGTGAAATATCGTTTGGGAGGGCTTCCAAACATCGTAGTAAACAGTGTGAGAATACAACCGCAATGATAGGGAAGGTATAGTAATGTATGAATGACAGTAAGCGAATACTGGTAATAATATCAGCAAAGAACGTTCTCGTGCTTCAGACATGTGAGTCCAATATTCTTGTACAGTCAAAGGGGTGATTCCGTAAAGATTGTTCAGTACAATGGAAATTCACTGAAAAATCTTGTGAGATCGTCAATATTGTACGAGGGCGTCTTTAGAGTATACCGAATCAGTATAGTATCTTTTTGAACAGCAAGCACTTTGATCAGTATTGGAAAGAGGTGCTAAATAATTTTTTCTTTTTATTGTTGTTTGTCGTGTAAAGAATGTGATTCAATAGAAATTATTGAATTTAAAATAATTATTTTGCCATTTGAGTTTAGGGCTAGAAACTTGAGGATAGGTAAATGTGAATTTGATAAGGTAGTTTTAAAATTCATGAAATCGATTAGATATTCCAATTGTAAGTAGATGTGATATTTACAAATTTCTTTATTCTAGTGTAGAAGCGGTTTTTGTTGGAATCTTTTTTTTTAAAGGATTGGTTAGTGTCAGTAACAAGTAAGAATAGGAAATTTTATTCGATAAACGAAAAGAACACCAAGAATTTAATAATTGGAATACTAATAGTGATGCATGATGTTGTATTAGATCGAAATTGAAGGTTTTTATGACTACCACTACAAAGATTCGGATTTTACATATGGAAAGATACAAATAGAACTTATAAAGCAAAAGATAATAGAAATGATAGTCTTAGAATATAGTTGAACCAAAACACTATTTTTTGAGTGATCATGTGAGAACTTTTTGTTTCATTCATTCAAGATATTATATGAGTGACTATTACGGAATTAATTAGTTAAAATGAAAGTAAAAGTTTTATAAGATTATGTTCACTTAAAATATAAAATAGATTGATACAATAAAAAAAAAACAAAAAGAAATGATCAAAATGGAATTTAATTTGATTCCATAATGATTCGAAAGAGTTTCTTTTAAACGAAATTAACGACCAGTTCTTATTATTCGTTATAAGTTGAGTTGAAAAATGACCAAGAATGAATTCGCTGATTGCAAACGGGGTATGGGTAGATGTTACAGATGATGAATCAATTGATTTTTATACAGTTGTGATTTTCTTGTTAGTGCTGTTATAATGATAGATGAATCAAAAACTTTCAATTGGACTTATTTTTCAATTGGTATTTTTTTTTATCTATTTTGCAAAAAGGAAATTCAGGTAAATGCTTTTTTATAAACATATGTATAAAAAGAAACTATTTCATTTAGCTCCTTCATGCTACATAATAGTTATTTCGGTTTTTATAGCGGCTTTAACTATAACTAGCTTATTTATTGGTTGAGCAAGATAGATTATTTGAAATTAATTGCACAATTCATAAAAGGAAATTTTTGCGAACTTTGTGTATAGGTATTACGTGTCAATTGGCAATTCTTGGTCATTGAGATTCATGGTAATTTGGATTAATATTTAGGTATAGATATTACTTTTTTTTTCTTTCAAACAAATTGAAATGATTGAAGTTTTTATTTGGAATGTGTTAGGTTAATTCTATTATTTGGTGGATTATTTGTAACTGCATATTTACAATACAGGGCGGCGATCAGTTGGACTTTGATTAATTAACATCTTTTTTTGATTGACTCTCTTTTTGAATATCAGGAGGTCAAATTCAGATTATGTTCAAGTTAGTGTTTCAGCCAAATTCGATTGAAGAAGATCGAATCACGTCTGTAGGATTTGAACTACGACATGGGTTTTGGAGACCAGTTTACGAATGAACTAAGAGCGCTTTTTATCATAAAAGATAAGATGTAAAGGATTGGCCAATAATTTGTATGCATATATTATGTATATAAGAATGAAGATTTATATGATATGTCATGTGAATTGATCTCAAAAAATACTGTTATGTCTTTGAGCAGTAATAGGTAGGGATGACAGGATTTGAACCGTGACATTTTGTACCAAACAAACGCGTACAGTGGCTAACTCTTCCATTGGTACAGTGTCATTGTAGAGAATTCTGTTTGTTTTCACATCGTTATTGCTCTATTAAAATCTAAATTTTTATGTCATTTGTCTTTTTGGTTCATTTAAATATAATAATAGTAAAATACTTCTATTATATGAAATATGGACGGAACCTTGATCTTTTGGGGGAATATTGGGGAAGAAAAGTACGATTTTTTGTATTTAACAAAAGTAAATCTTATTTATGGATGATTGTACATTTCAATATGATTATCTTATGTATTACAATAAAATGAAGGAGGTTTTTCAATGCGAGATCTAAAACATATCTTTCGTGGCACGGTACTAAGTATTATGGTTCGTTTTTGGAGGTTTATTGATAGAGATTAATCGTTTTTTCCGGATGCGTTGACGTTCCTTTTTTTAATTTAGTTATTGACCTGGAAGGAATAAAGAAGATTAGAGATACAATTAAATACCAGCCCCTTTTCTTTTTTCCTTTTTTAGAATAAGGGAGGAAAGAGAAGAATAAAAGTGATTTAACAGTGCGAGACTCGGGTTCAGGTTGGAATTCAATTAATATGAAATTTTATGTATTAAATTTCATGGAAGTCGAATCAAAACTGTGGTTCTAGGAAGAGTATATACAAGATATTATATGAAATACTGTACTGTGATTTGAAATTAGTTTAGAAATTTTTATTTATTTCTTATATTGATTGTAGTGAAACTTGATAAGAGGATAGCAAGTTACAAATTATAGTTTGTTTTTTCTTCTTCTCGTTTCGGATTGAAAGAGGAAGAGTTGAGTAAATGAAAAATCAAAGGAGGTTCATGGCAAGGGTAAAGATGTGGGATACGGTTATTTTGGAATGTACGCTTGTGTTCGAAACGGTGTTACATAAAGCATCACGGGCATTTCAGATATATTACTCAAAAGACGGCACAATACGCTAATCGGTTGGAGTTGCTAAAATTTGATATTGTTACAAACATACGATTCACGCGGAGATAAAGAAATAGATCGAACGAGCCGCGCTTATTTACAAGGAAAGGGAAAAAATGAATTATATATATAAATATTTAACATAGTTAAAGATAATTATAAACAAACACAAATCTATTTATTTATTTAATTAGAAATACGGTGAAATAGGATTTTAGGGAGAAGAAATAAACTAACAAACCATGGATAAATCAAGGAATTTTTTAAATCAGCGATCTTTTCGTAGGCGTTTGCCCCGATCAATCGGGGGATCGAATTGATTATAAAAATGAGTTTAATTAGTCGATTTATTAGTGAACAGGGAAAAATATTATCTAGACGAGTGAACAGATTGACTTGAAAAACAACGATTAATTACTGTTGCTATAAAAACAGTCGTATTTTATCTTTGTTACTTTTTTATAATGAGAACAATTTGAAGAACCGAGTCGACACTAGAATTCTAGTTTAGAGCCAGAAAACGATAGGTTTATCTTTTTTCACTTGAATTCAATTCCATTCGAACTCAAACGGGATTTTATTTTGTTGGAAAAATACAAGAATCGGATTTAATTTCGTGTCGTAAGAAAAAATAACTTGGGAAGAAGCAATTTTTTATTGAAGGTTGATTCTATTTATTATTGATACTTTTATATTTTATCATATTTATTCATTTTTATTCGACTTCGGAGTTCATTCTCGGGCAACTCGTTTAACGGTGGATTCTTCGACCTACTTCTTTTATGATTCTTGGACATATATAAAGACAATTTATTTGATATAGTATTTGTGCAGTATTTTACGATTAAGAAGCAATGTTCTTGTACAGATCGTTTATTAATTATATAACTATAGCATACCCCTTTCACGAATTGCTGCATTTATTCGAGTGATCCACAAACGACGAAAATTTATTTTTTGCCCTATCGATGAGCCGAAACCAAAGTCTTATTTTTTGTTGAGTAATAGTTCGAGTAAGTCTTGAATGAGCCCCGAAAGCTTGATGCAAATAAACGAATTTTTGTTCTAGTCTCGAGCGATATATCCGTTAATTCTGGTCATTGAATAAATGAAACTTTAACGAATAATAATAGATTTCTTTCTTTCAGTATATTTTTGCCTTTCTAGTATATTAATAACAAAAACGGATTTTTCAATGTATAAACTAAAAATTCCAATGGTTTGGTACTATAATTCCAACAAATTTTTTTTTTTTCTAGGCATTTCACTCGAAATACGAAATTGTACTATACTAGGTATTAAAAATAAAAAAATAGCATGTAAGAAATAGTGGATTTCATGTTTTATGGTTACTTCTTAAACGGTGAGGTCTTTCTATACACGGGCTTTACTTCATTTAATCAATGTTATTGCTAACTTGTATAGTTACATTCTTTGGTCTACATGAATATCAGTAATAGGTCTTCACAACGAGCTTCTACCATACAGTAACGGTATTTAAAACGAAGGTT
>JARYMX010000471.1:0-22306 GCA_030169165.1 Centaurea solstitialis | reverse complement strand
CCCCCAAATTTTTTAAAAAATTTTTAAAAAAAAAAAATTTTATATTTTCATTTTTTTAAAATAATTTAAAAAATTTAATATATTCCCATAAATTAATTTTCTTAATTAATTATTTAATTTCCAAATCTAATAAACATCATCAATATAATAAATAATTCAACATACAATTTTTTCTAAAATATTTTCCATTAACATTATTAACAACTTTCCCTAAAAATCTCAAATTTACAATATTTTTAAAATACTTTAAACTAAAAAAATTTAACACCAACCATTATCAATAAAAATATCTCATATTCTCAAAATTAAAATCAATTTAAACTAATTATATAAAATTTTAAAATATTTTCAATTATACATTTAAATTTCATAAATCTTTAAATACAATAAATCTTATAATTACTACTATAAATTAAAATCAAACATAATTAAACTCCTAATTTTAACTTTAAACACATCTTAATTTATAAAAATACAAATAAAAAATCTATCCACAATACATATAAATAATTTAACAATTATCATAAAAATACATAAAAAAATTTAACTTAATTAAACTCAATATTATATTTATTATTATATCTACTTAATTTCTATTATAAAATTATTTACATCATTTAATAATAAACCTACTACTAAAATATTTAACATAACAAATTCTTTTAATATTAATAATTACATCATTAATTATCATTAATTAATAATTTTTTATCTTAAATTTATCTATAATATTAATAATAAACTTCTCTAATAAAATTATTATCAATATAACTAAATTCAATTAATCAAATAATTAAAATAAATTCAATATAATACAACTTAATATTTTATAATTAATAAAAATTTAAACTAAAATTAACAATCATTAAATATTAATATCTAATAACTATTAAATTAAATTATTCTTATATACATTAATTAATTATTAATACACAATCTTTAATAAATTAACTTATTTAATAAATAATATAAACTTATTAAAAAATTTTACAATTCATTAAAATAAAAATTATCATTAATTAAAAAATATTATTTCTACATATTAATAAATACTTTAAAATTAATTAAACTCATTTACAAAATTTTTTAAAATCATCAATTATAATACTCTTAAAAAAAAAACAAAAAAAAACTATTTAAAATAAAAAAAAAAAATTTTTTTAAATTTTTTAAAATTAAAAATTTTAAAAAAAAATTTTAAAAATAATTAAAAAAAATTTTTAAAAAAAAATTTTAAAAATTTTAAAAAAAAAAATTTTTTTAAATTTAAAAATAAAAAAAAATTTTTTAAAAAAATTAATAAAAATTTAAAAAAATCTTTAAAAATATTTTTAAAAAAATTTTTAAAAATTAAAAAAAAAAAATTTTTTTTAAAAAATTTTAATTTTTAAAAAACTTTAATAAAAATTTTTTAAAAAATTTAAAAAATTTTATTTTTTAATAAACAAAAATTTTAAATTAACCTTAAATTTTTTAAAATTAAAATTTAAAAATAAAAAAATTTTTTCCCAATAAAAAATTTTTTTCATAAAAAAAAAATAAAAAAATTTAAAATTTTTTTAATTTTTTTTAAATTTTTAAAATTTTTACAAAACAAATTTTAAAATTTTAATTTTTTAAAAATTTTTTTAAATAATTTTTTAAAAATTTTTTTTAAATAATAAAAAATTTTAAATATATTTTTTTTTATTTAAAATTAATATTAAATTTTAAATTTTAAAAATTTTTAAATTTTAAAAAAATTTTTTTTAAAAAAATTTTTTAAAAACAAATAAAAAAATAAATTTCAAAAAAATTTTTTAAAAAATATTAACTCTCATTTAACTTAATATATTCACTAAATAATTATTTTTAATAAAAAATCAAATTTTAAATTCATCCCTTTAAAAATTTATTTCCAATTTTTAAAATAAAACTCTAAAATTTTAATTAATTTTAAATTATTAAAATACCAATTTCCATTTTTCAATTATTTATTTAAATATCCAATTTTTATACATATTCTAATTCATATAAAATAAATAATTTAAATTAATTCCAATAATAAAAAAAAATAAAACAATTTTATTTATAAATATTTTTTAAATCAAAAAAAAAATTCATAATAATAATATTAATTTTATTTTTATCAAATATTTTTTATAAAATAATTAAACTTTCTCACAATTTTTTAATAAAACACCCAATTCCCAATACCTATTAACTAAAATCTAAATTTTTATCAAAAATTCTTTAATCCTTTACAATAAACAAAAAATTATTCATAACAATATATTTCACATTTACATTTTCCCTAATTTTTTAAATTAAAATATCTTTCTAATCTCTTTAAAAAAATTCCTTATTAATTCATCTTAATAATTTACCCTAAAAAAATTTAAATATTAAAATAAAAAAATTTTCCCCAAAACCCTTTTCTCTTTTAAAAAATTTTAAACAACTATTCTATTAAATTATAATACTTTAAACTAAATATTAAAATTCAATAAATTACAATAAATTAAACATCAATTTTATCTTAATTTCATTCTATAAAATAAAAAAAAATTAAAAAAAAAAATTTTTAAAAATCAAAAAAAAAAAATTAAAATTTTACCTTTAAAAATTTTTTTTTTATAAAAAAAAATATTTTAAAATTCTTAAACCATAATTTTTAAAATTAATACTTTATAAATTCCATTCCCAAAAATATAAAATTCAAATATAATATAATAATATTAAACATATCAAACAACATAATAAACAAATTTAATTAATCTAAATTAAATTAATTTCCTTAAAATTATTAAAATATTAAAAATATCCTTTAACATACTTTTAAATTAAATTTTAAAAATTTCTTAAAATAATAATTCTTTCCAACATATTAACTTTTTAATTATATTAAAATTTAAAACAATTTTAATATTTAAAAATAATAAAAAATTTATTATTAAATTTAAAATCATTTTAACTAAATTACAAATTTTTAAAATAATATAATTTAAATTTTATTTTTTAATAATTTAAATTTTAAAAATATAAAATTTCATAAACAAATATTAAAATATATTTAATTAAATTTTTAAAAAAACAATAAAAAACATATTTTACCCATAACATTTAAAATAAAATTTATTTAAATTTATTAAAATTTTATTATTAAAATAACTCAATTTCAACAATTTTTTATTAAAAACCCCCTTCTTTTATCTTATTCCTTAACAAACTCATAATATAAATATATTAAAAAATATTTTTAAATAATATTAAATAATAAAACAAAAATTAAAATTTTTAATATTTAATAAAATTAATTTTAAATATCAAACAAAATATTTTATATTATAAATATCTTAAAAAATAACAACAAAAACTTTTTAACTAAAATTCATATTTCATAATTTCACTTATTACCCTTAAAAATTTTTTTCCCTTTAATACAAAATATTTTATTAAATTTCTATCCTATAATTTTTTAAAATTAATTAAATTCTAAAAATTCGTCCATCTAACAATAAATTAAAATCTTCATTTCATCTTACTAAAATTTTAATTTTTTTTAAAATATTTAAAAAAATAAAAAAAAAACTGATTAAAAAAATTTAATTTTAAAAATTTCCATCTTATTTAAAAATTTTATTTTTTAAATAAAAATATTTATAAAAAATTTTAATAACATTTCTTAACAAATTAATTAAAAAATCTAAAATTCATCCAATTAAAAAAAAATTTAAATATTATTTTATAAATTTAATTTTTTTAAAATTTTTAAAAATAAAAAACAAACAATTTTTACTAAATTCAATATTAAATTCATTTCTTTTATTTTATTTTTTTTTAATAAAAATATTCTATAATTTTAATCCTAATTTATTACCAAAATTAATAAAATTATCAAATTCATCAATTAAATAACATTAAAATATTTTTTATAAATTTAATTTATTTAAATATTTAACAAATAAAACAAAAATTTTTTACTAAAATTCAATATAAAATTACTTTATTTACAATTTATTTTCCTTAATACAAAATATTTATAATTTTAACTTATTTTTTTACAAACTCTAAATTAAATTATCTTACATTCCAATTCCAATTACAAAAAATGAAATATATTATTATAAATATAATTTTTCTTTTAAATATTTAAAAATAACAACAAACTTTTTATAAATTAATATTAAAATTCATTTTCTTAAAATAATTTTTAACTAACAAAAATATTTTTCAATAATTTTTACACCTTTAATTTCTTTAAACTTATTAAATTATCAAATTCCAATTCCCCAATTAACAATAAATAAAATATTATTATTACTAAATTTAATTTTTTAAAATATCTTAAAAAATAACAAAAAAACTCTTTTACCTAAATCTAATAAATTCTAATTCATCTTACCCTTTACAAAGTTTATTCCTTAAAAATCTCAAATATTATCTATCAAACTCTTAAACCTCTAATTTTTCTAAACTTAATTAAAATTATCAACAATTCAATTCCATTTAAATAAAATAAAAATATATTCATCTAATAAATTAATTTTTTTAAAATTTTAAAAAATAAAAAAAAATTTTTACCTAAATTACAATATTCAAATTATTTTATGTAAACATTTATTTTTTTAAATTAAACAAATTAATTAATAAATTCTTAATATAATTTTTTAAAACTTACATTCAAATTCGTAACATTACATTTCATATCTAAAATAAAAGTAAAACTATTATTAATATAAATTTATTTTTTAATATTTCAAAAAACTACAACAAAAAACTTTTTAATAAAATCTAATATTAAAATTCCATTCTTAACCTTTTAAAATTTTTTTCCTCTAACAAAATATTTTATATTTACACTACATTTTTCAAACTTAAATTCAAATTATAATTAATTATAAAATAAAAATTAAAATTATTCATTCTATAAATTTATTTTTTTAAAATATAATAAAAATAAAAAAAATTTTTACTAAAATTAATATTAAATTCCATTATTACCTTTAAATTTATTTTCTTAACCCTAACAAATATTTATCAACTTTTACTTAATTTCTTTAAATTAATTAAAATTCTCCAACAATTAATTAATTAATAAATTAAATATATTATTATACTAAATTTAATTTTTTTAAAATATTTAAAACTAACCAAAAAACATTTTCTATAAAATTAATACTTAAAACTTTATCTTATTTACAATTTATATTTTATACAATCTATTTATAATTTCTCATTAATTTTTACAAACTTAATTAAATTATCCACTTCATTCCATTAAAATAAAATTAAAATTTCATTATTACTAATTTAATTTTTAAAATATTTAAAAACATTTAAAAACCACATCTTTTACTAAATAACCATATTCAAAATTATTCTTCACCCTTGAAAATTTATTTTCACTTTAAATACACAAAATATTTTCTATAAATTTTAACCCTTAAATTCTCTTTAAAATCTATTCAAATTCATCACCAAATTAATTCCCAATCTCAATAAAATTCAAAAATAATTTTATATAATAAATTAATTTTAAAATTTTTTAAAATATATACAAAACAAACACATCGTTACTAAAATCTCAATTATAAAATTATTCTTACCTTTAAATAGTTAGTTTCACCTTAAATCCTAACAAATTACTTTATAAATTTTCACCTCATAATTCGCTTCTACAAATTTACACTTCAAAATTCATCCACCTAAATTCCATTCCAATTAACAATATATTAAAATCATATTATTAATAAATTTTTTTTCTTTTAAATTTGTAAAATAACCAATATATAATATCGAGTGATAATTATTTATACAGATTCAAATTCCATGGCCGGACCTTTAACAATTTATATTACACCCTTAACTAACAAATATAGTTATCAAACTTTTACATTAATTTTTTACAAACTTATTAATTTATCACAAAAAAATTCCAATAATCTAAAATAAAATTAAAACTTTCTTTCATTACTAATTTATTTTTTAAATATTTAAAAAAATACAACCAACAATTTCTAACTAAAAAAAAATATTCAAATTCATTTTTATTACAAATTCTATTTTCACCCTTAAAAACTAAAAAAATATTTTTATAATTTTAATCTATTTTTCTAACAAATTAATTCAAATTAATCCCATTAATTCAATTAAAAAAAAAATAAAATATCTTATCTAATATATTTTTTTAAAATAATCTAAAAAATAAATAACAATCTTTTATAAAATCTAATATTAAAATTATTTTACTATAAAAATTTTTTTTTAATAAAAAATATTATAACTTCTTATTTTTTTTAAATTAATTCAAAATTATAACATTCAATTTCATATTAAAAAATTAAAATCTTATCATCAATAAATTTAATTTTTTAAATATTTAAAAAAAAATAAAAAAAAATTTTTAATTAAAATCTAATATTAAAATTTATTTTATTTACAATTTATTTCTTAATAAAAAATATTTTCTATCAAACTTTACAACTAATTCTTTCTAAATTAAAATTAATTATAAATTAATTCATTAAATCAATTAAATATATATATAAATTTAATTTTTTTAAACTATTTAAAAATAAAAACACAAATTTTTATAAAAATTAATATTCAAATTCATTTTCTTTAACTTTATTTTCTTACTACACAAATATTTCTATAAACTTTTTAATTAATTTTTTACAAAACTATAAATTCAAATTCATCCCATTCAATTCAATAAAATTAAATTAAATTTCATTATCTAATAAATTTAATTTTTCTTTGAAAATTTTAAAAAATACAACAAAAATATTTTACTAAAATTCATTATTCAAAATTCGATTTCTTATTTAAATTTATTTCCTAATACAAAACTACTTTTATCAAACTTCGCTAATCTGCATTTTTTTAAAATTAATTAAAATTCTCAATGCAATTCAATCAAATAAAATTAAAACTTTTTATTTCTAAATATAATTTCTTTTAAAATATTTGAAAATTAAAACAAAACTCTCTTTATACTAAAATCTCCAATATTCAATTCATTTTTATTGTTCAATTACTAGTCCCACTTAAACCTTCAAAATATTTCTATAATTTCTAACTTTATTATTTTAAAACTTACATTCAATTTCATCCACAATTAATTTCAATTAAATAAAACTTCAAAATTAATTTCATTTTAATTTAATTTTTTTAAAAATAATATTAAAAAAAAATTAACCAACACAACAAATTCTTTTACATAAATTTCAACTCATTAAATATTTCAGTACTTACCTTTACAAATTTACTTTTCTTAACCTAACCAAATATTTTATCAAATTTTCCTTTATTATTTCTAAATTAAATCAAAATTCATCCAACAAATTCATTTCCTCAAATCTAACAATCAAATTCATAATATTCATTATTACTAAATTATTCTCTTTTAAATTTTTAAAATAATAACTAAAAAACTTTTATACTAAAATCTCAATATTAAAATTATTTTACTTTAATCTTATTTTATTAACTAACAAATATTTATCAAATTATTAACCTTACTTTTTCTCCAAATTAATTAATTATCAATTAATTCACTTAACATAAATTAAAATTCAATTATTTTATAATTTAATTTTTTTAAAATTATTTAAAAAATAACAACAAACAATTTTCTATAAATTAATATTCAAAATTATTTTATTTACAAATTTATATTCCCTTAAAAAAAAAAAAAAAAACTAAAAAATATTTTATAAATTTTTAACCTTAATTTCTTCTAAAATCTAATTCAAATTCCATCAAAATTCCCAATTATTACTAAAATTAAAATAATTTATCTATAAATTTAATTTTTTTAAAATTATTAAAAATAAAACAACCAACTCTTTTTCAAAATTCAATATTTCAAAATTATTTCACTTTACATTTATTTTCCTTAATACACATAATATTCTATACTTTTAACCTATAATTTTCTTTAAATTAAATTAAATTATATTCATTCTTAACAATAAAATTAAAAACATTCTTATGATAATTTATTCTTTTAAAAATATTTAAAAAATAACCAAACAAAACTCTTTTACCTATACATTCAACTATTCAAATTATTCCTTACTTTAATAATTTATTTTCCTTAATAAAAAAATTTTTTATCAATTTTCTAACTTAAATCTTTTACCAAACTTAATTCAAAATTCCATCCCAAAATTAATTCCCATCCTTAAATAATACTTAAATCTTCTGTACTAATAAATTATTTTTTTTAAATAATATTTAAAAAATAAAAACCAAAAAAACAAAATTTTATACAAAAATATCACTATTCAAAATATTTACTTTAAATTTACTTTTCATTAACTACAAATTATTTCTATAAAACTTCTCTACACACTCATATAAATTTTCGACAAATTAATTCAAAATTCCTAACAAAATTTTTAATTCCCACTTAAAATAAAACTTAAATATTATTCATTCTAAATTTCAATTTCTTTTAAAATTTTAAAAAAATAACAACCAACACAAAATTTTCTATAAAATTCAATATTAAATTATTTCTTTACCTGTACAAATTATATTCCCTTAAAAAAAATACAAAAATATTTTTTCTATCAAATTCTTACACCCTCCTAATTTTGCTACAAATTAATTCAAATTCATCAATTCCAATAACAATCTAAAATTAATTTCAAATATCTTATCTACTAAATTTATTTTTTTTAAATATTTAAAAAATAAAAAAAAAAAATTTTTTACTTCAATAAATATCAAATTATTCTTACACTTTACCAATTATTTTCTTAATAAAAATATTATATAAACTTTTAACTAATACTTTTTAAAAATTAAATAATTTCCATTCCATTCACTAACAATAAATAATTAAATCTTTCTTTTATAAATTTTAATTTTTTAATATTAAAAAAAAAATATAAAAATACTCTATTATCTCATCAATTACTACAATTTCTCTTCATCAAATAAATTTAAATAAAACCCTATTATTCCATAAATAATATAAATACTATATTTACCCATTCATAACTCTAAATTTAAACTAAAATTTCTTTTTTAAAATTACTATTATTTTTTTTCAAATTTTCCACATTAAATATTTTAAATAAATTATTAACTCCCCTTCATTCAATCAACAATTTTCCTTAATATAATATTTAACTCAAACCCTTCTATTATACATTAACTAATAATATATATTTCACCATTTCATATCCTAATTTTAAACTCAAAATTTTTTTTAAAATTCTTTTAATTCTTTTTCCATTTTTTAAATCAAATTTTAAATATAACATAATTACCCTCTTTATTAATAAAAAATCCTTCCTTTACATCCAAATTATTTACATATAACATCTATATTATACAATACAAAATAACTACTATATTTACCATTCACTATTAACTTTAAACTAAATTTTTTTTTAAATTATATAATTATTTATCATTTTTAAACTTCCCAACTATTTTAAATCATAACATTGACCTTAAACATTCCCTCTTCCCACCTTACAATCACACCAATCCCTTTTTCACATCCCAATTCATTTTCACCAGAAAACATCTGCATCCTATTCAAACTACACTAATAAAATCATTATTACATTATATCTAATTTACTATAAAATTATCCCACTTTTCTACAAATTAAGATTATGCTGGTATGGAACAATTCGGTAAACATTAACAATATTTAAAATTTATAAATGCTTCCGGTAACAATACCAACTTCGAACACACCGGCACAAATATCTCAACTGCACTTCTCATTCAACCATACCAATACTCAATATTCTCAACAAGAACACCCCACTATATTCCATTCAATAATATAAATACTCCTTATTTACATTATACTCCACTAAATTTCTAACCTAAAATTTCTCTTTTGATAATTGAGTGATTATTATTCTATATTTTATACTATAATAATTTAATACCAAAAAACAAATTACTTTCCCATTCTTTTCAAACTTAAATATTTAAATATAACATTTACATAAACCCCTCCCTCTCCACTTCCAATCCACCCAACTCTTCCTTCATAAAATCAAATTTCCACATAAACAAACCCCATTTTATTCCCTAAATAAAATATAAAATATATATTTACCATTCATATCTCACATTTAAACTACCCATTTTTTTAAATCTATTTTCTTTATTCAATTTTTCCAATTCAAATTTTAAATAATAACATCTATTAACCTCCCCTCATCATTCACATCAAATCTTCTTCATAAACTCAATATTTAAAATTACACATTATATTCCTACCATAACTAATAAAATATATATTTACCATTATATTCCTAATTTAAATAAAATTCTTTTTTTCAAATTATTTAATAATTTACTTCCACTTCTTTAAATTCAAACTATTTACAATCATAACCATCTAATAAACCCTTCCCCTTATCCAACCTTCCATAAAATCCTTTCTTCACAAATCCAAAATAATATTTAAAATAAAAACACCTCTATTTCCATACATAATAACTAAATCTCTCTATACCATTCATATCACATACATTCTAAACTAAAAATCTTCCTTTTTACAATTACTTTTATTAATTTATTCCACTCGGTAATCCCCTTTCTTTATTTTGTCACACTTACATAATAATATATAAATATACATAAACTCCCCACTCCCACTTCCCCACACAAATCTTCCTCTCAATAACATAAAATTTCCCAATAAACCATACTTCTTCATACAATAACAAATAACACAATAAATCCTAATCCTCTACATTTTCCACCTCCCCATATCCATTTTACCACTTATATACTTTAAATATCCATTAATTTAAATTCCATTTTAATCAATAAATCTACTTAACCCTCCTATATCTTACTCAAAATCCTACTTTAAACCCAAATATTTAATACACCCAATCAACATCCTACACACACTCCCAATCTAACATTCAACACACCTCCAAAACTACCCCTACCTAAAAACCAAAACTAAAATCATTTAATATCAATCTAACAATTCATCAAAATAACTACATAATTATAACTACCTTCTCAATCCATCCCCAACCCTTCTCTTACATCACATATCTTTACCAAAACACCCCTAATAATACCTAATCATCAATCTATATAACAATAAAACACCACAAATTAAACTAAACATTTCCTTTTACCAACTATATTCTTCAATTTATTTCCATTTTCAATTCCATATAATAACTATCCTACTTAACTCTTCTCCCAACTTCCACATACCATCTTCCTTCTTCCCCATCAAAATAATTTCAATAAAACCAATTATTATACAATACACTATAAAAACTTCATATTTACCATTATATCCCTTAACTTTTTAAACCTAAAAATTCTTCCTTTACAATTATATTATATTTATTCATTTTTAAACCTTCCCACATATATTAACTATACAATATTAATAAATCTATATCCACCTTAAATCCTTTCTTCTCAATCCAAAATCCTCTTTCACCAATACAAACATTTATTCATAACAATACATACTACACCCTATATTTACCATACTACTCTCATTCTAAACTAAAATCTTCTTTTCAAATTACTTCATTATTCTATACATACATATTTCAAATATAAATATATTAAACATCACAACTTAAACTCCTATCAATCCCCATACAACCTTCTCCTCCATAAACCTAAAATTCAATAACACAATCACAATTACACTAAACCTAACTACCTATATTTAAAATCAAACATTCTCAAACACATACCTAAATACCAACTAAAATCTATCTACAATTACAACTATACCAATAAAAAACAACCTAACAATCTCTTACCAATAAAAAACAAACCCAACTTATCTTAATCCCACCCACTTACCCACACCACCATTAAAACCATACACACCACACCCACACACAATACATATATACCATTTACACAAACACATCATTTAAATCAAAAATATAATACTTTCATTCAACAAACCAAACCCAAAAACACTACAATCTACATACCACCAATCCATTCAATCAAATACAAACCATAACTATATTCATAAACCCATCTTCAACAACATCATAACACAACAAATATTAAATAATCACCCTAAAAACCACAATTAATATCAAATTTTAATAAAACATTAAAACCATTTTCCACATTCCAATAAACATCAAAACCATTTTAAACCTCTCATCCATTCCAACAAATCTTCATCACCACCCCATCACTCTTTACACATACCACCATTCTATTATACCATAATATCAAAATCCTAATTTACCCAATCCTTACTCTAAATTTAACTCAAAATCTCTTTTTAACATAATATATTATTCATTCTTCAATTTTTCAACAATTAACACACAAACCAACTAACTTCCTAACCCTCCTTAACTTCAAACACTCCTCATCCTTCATACCACTAATAAAAACACTCACACCAACTTCATCCTCAATAACTAATAACATCATATTTTCCCCATCATATCCTACTAATAAACTAAAAATCTCTCCTTTATACAACTTCATAACTTTTAACTATACCCATTCTTTCCACCTTCAATATAAAACACACATATACAAACAAACATTATCCACACAAACAATCATCACTAACATCTCATACAACATTTCTATAATACAAACAACATAAATCTCTTAACCATTACTACCTACACTATAACTAACAATTACTCCATTATCCATAAAATAATTATTAAATCCCCCTTTTTTACATAACCACATAAAAACCTCTAAATATTAAACTCCATCCCACCATCCACAAAATCTTCCATCCTTCCCTAACTCACTATTCCATAAACCACACATTATACATAACACTACACATAACTACTATCTACACATTATACTCCTAACTTTAACCTAAACCTTTTTTTACACATTCTATTATTATTTATTCCCCCTTCTTTCCAAATTCGAATCTATAAATATAAATTATTAACCTCCCCTTCTCCCCAACTTCACATCACACAATCCTCTCTCTTCCCCTTCCAACCTCCAAATTTCACCACTCCCAAATTTACTCCATAATAAAACATCATATCTTTACTTTATATTAACATTTAAACTCTATTATTTATAACTTATATAATTCATTTCTTCCCCATGTTATCCAATCTCAAATTTTAAATCAACCTCTCCATTCAATCCCTTCTCCCATTCAACCCCAAAAATCCCTCAAACCACCTATATCACTCCCCCCTCAACATAATAAACAACTCAAATAAAATAACTTAATACTAAAATCTAACCTACAATCTTTTTTTCACATTCTCTTATTCATTTATTCCATTTTCCCTTCAATAAAAAACACCACAATATTACCAATTCAATCCACCTCCCAATCTCTTTTACATAACTATATTTCAATCACAAACATCTTCTACATACTAAACATACCACAATCAAACCCCAAATATTACTTTCCTAAAATTTTCCTTTTTAAAATTATATCTTATTTTTCCATTTTTCAACCTTCAAATAATTAAATAAAACTACCTTAACCTCACCCTTCTCCACTTCCACATCACATCCCTTCTTTCACCATCCAAAATAAATCTTTCACAATAAAAACCATTTTCATACAATACCATAATAAACATTATATTTACATTATACTCCTAACTTAATAACAAATCTCTATATTTAAAATTATAAATTATTACATTCCTTCTTTAAATTCAACTATATTAACTCTAACCTATTCTCCATACTCTTTCCATTCATAAAATCTTCTTTCATCCACAAAATAATATTTACATAAAACATCTTATTCATAACTCACTCATACATCATAATATTACCATTCACTATCCTAATATAAACCTAAAATTTCTTTTTCCCCATGACTATTATTCTTTTATCCCCATTTTTCCACCACTTCAAATATTTAAAATAACCATCTACCTAAACCCCTCCCCTTCTAACTTCCCATCACACCCAATCCCTCTATCCTTACCTCAACATCTCTTTAATAACCACATTCTATTCATACCACTAACAAATAAAATCTATATTTACCCTTATATCTACATTTCACTAAAAAATCTTATTACAAATTATATTAAATTATACTTCACTTTACACCATCCATCATTAACTATAACATCAACTTAACCTCAAACACCACAATAACAACTTTTTTCACCATTCAAAATAATATTTAAATAACCAACACTTAATATACTAATCATAAATCCATATATACATATCCTATCTAATTTAACACAAATAAAATTTTAAAACATAATCATTTTCTATCACTTTTCCATTAAACTATAAAACAAACAACACTCTATTACTCTTTCATTCCACATACAAATCCTTCCTTCTTCCTAACACTTATTTACCAATAAAAACCAATTCTATTACATACAATCCTAATAAAATCCTAAATTAAATTTATACTCCTAACATTAAATAAAATTTCTTTTTAACCACCTCATCTTTTTATTCATTTTTACATTCCCAATATTTACATCACATCAATTACTCTTTCCACTTCACATCAAACACTTACCTTCTCTTCCACATCCAAATCCTATTCTACATTAACAAACATCTTATTTCTAAAAATCATAACCTATCTATATTATATCCTCATTTAACTAAAAATTCTCCTTTTCAAATTACTATTATCATTAATCCTTCTTTAAACTTCCCAAACTCATATAAATATAACCTCTATTACATCCATTTCCCATACACTCACAATCTTTCTTTCACCAACAAATAATATTTAAAAAAAACTTTATTAAATACATCAATAAAATCTATATTTTACCAAATTCACACACAAAAATACTCCCTAAATTAAATAACAAATTATAAATTTAACCATTATAATACTACTTACTTCAATCTTCCAACTACACTCTATAACCCATACTCACTTACAATCATTATTAATACAATTACTACTTACCATCCAAAATAATATTTACTACCCCCATTTATTCCATAACTAATATAACACCTCTATAACCTTATCTCTCCTAATAAACCTAACATTCTCCTTTTTACAATACTCTTCTTTTACTTCATTCTTTAAATTCCATATTAACATATACCATCTATTAAACCTCCTATCAAATACCATCAACAATTCTCTTCACTCCATACAACTTATTCTCTCAATAAAACCCTTCTATTAACACTACTCAAAACATATCTATTAACATTTCATACTCCTAAATTCTAACTCAAAATTTTAATTAAACAATTAAATATTTATCCTATTTTCCCCATTAATATAAAACATAAACCTAACTTTACATACCTTTCCCCTACACATCACAATCCTTTCTTCACACCAAAACTCAATATTTCAATACAAAACTAATTCTCTTACACATAAAATCTAATATTTACCTTAATATCCTAATTACATACAAATTACTATTTTAAAAAACTAAAAATTTTTTTCCCATTTACCACATTCCCAAATAACACTAACATATAAACTCCTACTCATTATAAAACTTCTATAATCACCTAATATATCTCAATAAAAACATCTTACATACATACATACTAAATCATTTTTACCCTCATACTCCTACTTTCCTCAATAAAACTTTCTTTTAAAACATTATTCTTACTTCTTATTATACTATCAACTTATATTTACAATCTAAATAACTTCACCTCACTATCCTTAAATCCACATCCCTCTCTTCAACAAAATCAATATTTTACAATAAACCACTTTATAATACCATACCTATAAAAATATATATTTACATTACACTCCCAAAAATTAAACTACAATTATCTTTATACAAATTTCTATTATTATTATTCATTTCTTACATTCAAATCTATAAAACCACAATTCTATTAAACCCTCCCCCTTTCCACCTTTAATCAAACAACTCCTTTCCCTCCATCCAAAACTAAAATTCTACCCATAAAACATTTAATATATCCTATACAACTAACATACTTTATAAACAATATCATCATCCTCAATCTAAATCACATTTTTTTTACAATTATATAATTATTTCTTCAATCTTTAAATTCCACTATTAAAACAACAAACACTAAACCATTATCCACTTCAATACCTCTTCATCTTCTCCATAACATCAATAATTCCCTAAAAAACAACTACTTAATCAAATATAATAAATCATATATTTACTTCATATCTAATCTAAACCTAAAAATTCTCCCTTTTTACAACTTATATTACTTATTTATTCCATTCTTTCAACTTCCAAATATTTAAATCATACATCACCTTAAATCTTTCAACCTCAAAAGCCACTTATTAATCCCCCCTCATTTACTAACAAAATCTCAATAAACTTAATAAACTACTCACTATATTATACCACTTCACTACTCCATTTAAACCAAAAATCACTCTTAATCCCTACTACTATACTATTTATAACATTTTACTTCCAAACTATTAAATAAAACATTTAAAACACTAAATAATCATCCAACATCCACTCAAAACCCTCCAAATTATACATAACACCTCATAAACTAAAACTACTAACTCACTCATATTTACATCCACTCAAATATACCACCATTTAATTTCAACTTCTAATCATCAAACTTTCCAATCTTTACACTATCAATCTTTAAATATAACCATTCATCCTCCAATCCATTCTCACAAATTATACATTCCCTCCCACACAATTACCCAAACCACCAAATAAAATACATCCACATCATCAAAACTTATATCATACAAAACAACACCACCCCATAAAAAATCCCAAAATAAATATTAATTCCAATTACAACTTCCTAAAAAAAATAACAAACAACACCCACAATCAACCCACAACTAATTACCCCCTACTATTACAATAACACCACATTAATACCTACACCTCACTCTATATTACCATACTCACCTCAAATAAATCACATTCTCCTATATAAAAATATTACAAACCTAAAAACAACATTCCAATATAATAAATCCAATCCCACACAACCTCCAAACACCAAACAATTTCTTTTAACCAATAATTTCCAACTACCACATTAATACATACAATACATCATAACAACCAATATAACCTACTACAAAACTATTAAACCTACACATTCAATATACCATATATATTAATTTAATTACTACATAACCATATAACAAACCTAAAATAACTTAACCACCAATACATACTCAACAACATATTCAATCAATAATATTCAAATACACAACTTTATATAACATCAACATACCATCTTATTTCACAAATATACACTAACATTCTCCTACAATTCCTTTTTACCCCAAATTTACTATATTCTTCTTCAATTTTCAATCCAAAATAACATCTAACTACAAATCAACTACTTTCCCTATCAATACCCACTTATTAACCCTAAAATCTACCCATAAA
This sequence comes from Centaurea solstitialis, assembly GCA_030169165.1. NCBI lineage: Eukaryota > Viridiplantae > Streptophyta > Magnoliopsida > Asterales > Asteraceae > Centaurea > Centaurea solstitialis. The sequence goes on along the minus strand of JARYMX010000471.1, from coordinate 4,967 downwards.
CCATTTTAACTCAATACACCAACCATAAAAAACCAATAAACACCTAACCAACACCAATCCCAATAACAAACCCCTACTATCATCAAACAACCAATAAACCAACCCAAAACACAAAAACAACCTAAACAAACACATCCCACCCCTCAAAATAAATTAACCTCCAAATATTCACCTAACAATTTAACATACCAATAACACCCCACACAAAACCAAAAAACATAAATCCCCTACCAAAAAAAAACAAACTATAAATTCATTAATCCCCATATACCCACTACACAAAATTAAATAAACAACAAACCACCCAAATCAAACCCACCCCTCAAAAAACCCACCCCACAACACAACCAAAACAACATACCCACCCCACCTCACTCAAATACCCCAACACCACAACCAAACCCACCACACAAATACAACACCACAACCACCAAACCAACCACAACAAACCACAACACCAAAAACCAAACCACAACATAACAAAACAACACAAACCCAACACCACAACCCCCCAACCACACCCCAACAACACACCACAACACAACACCAACACAACACCAACCACACACAAAAACCCAATCACACAAACCACACCCAACACACACACAAACACCAAACACCAACCCCACCACACAACAAACAACACAAACCACACCACAACCACAACACCACAACACCACAAACACCCAAACACAACCACACCCCAATAAACACACACACACCACCAAACACAAAACCCAAACACCCAACAAACCCAAACCACCCCCCAACAACCAAAAACCCACCACAAAACAAACCCAAACAACCAACACACCCAACAACCACCCCAACACCACCCACAACCACAACAAACACCACAAACCCACCACCACCCAAACAAAACCAACAAAACCACCACAAACAAACAACCAAACAAAATCAACCCACTAAAAAACACACCAACCACACACCAACAACCCAAACAAAACAAACCACCAAACCACACCACCAAACAACACCCACCCACCACACCCCAAACCAACACAACAAACCACACCCCCAAAAACACCAACAACCAAACCACAACCACCAAAAAAAACACAACCCACACAAAACAACACACCCACAAAAACCCCACCCACCACCACACCACCCCCCCCCACCCCCCCAAACCCCCCCAACCCCCCCCACCCCCCACCCCCCAAAACAACCACACCCACCCCCCACCAAAACCACACCAACCCAACCCACAACAAAACCCCCACAACCCACACCCCACCCCCAAACCCACAAACAAACCCAAAACAACACCCTCACCCCCACCCCCACCCACCACACACCCAAAAACACACCCCCCAACAACCAACCCAATCCCAACCACACCAACCCCAACACCCAAACCCAAACAACCAAAACACAACCCAACAACCCCAAAACAAAACCACCACCAAACCCAAAAACCCAACAACCCCAACACACACACAAACCACCACACCCACAACCCCACCCACAAACAACCCCCCCCCAACCACACCAAACCACCACACAACACACCCACAACCCAACCCACAACCAACAAAAAACACCCCACCACCCCCAACACAACCCACACCCACCCAACCCACCACCACAACACACCAAAACAACACCACCACAAAAATACCCCACCCACACAAAAAACACAACCACAAACAACCCCAAATCCACACCAAAAAAACACCCAAACAACACCCATCATACCAACACCCAACCAAACCCCCTAAACAACAATACCACCCACTACAAACCACATCAACAATAACCCACACACACCACCACAAAACCACTCCACCCCACCAAAACACACCAAAAACAAATCCACAAACCAAACCCACAACAAACCAAACCAACCACCAACAACACCCCAACCACCCAACCAACCCAAAATACCCTTCAAAACACCAACCCCAAACCAACCCACCCACCAAAAACACAACAACATCCCCCCACACCCACACAAACCACCCACAAACACACCCACAAACCCACACCAACACACCAACAAACCACCACAACAAAACCCAACAACCAAACACCCACCAACCACCCACCACACCAACCCCCAAAACAAAACATCCCACACACACAACCAACCCACCCACAAACCCACCACCCACCCACCCAACCAAACACCACACAACCACCACACACCCACAACCCAACCACCACCACAACCAACAAACCACACAACCACAACACAAAAACAACACAAACCAACACCCCACCACACACCCCAACCCAAACCCAAAACACAAACCCACCAACACCAACAACCCACACCAACCCCACAACCAAACCAACACCCACAAAACCACCCACAACACCCCCCACACAACCACACACCAACCCACCCACCACCACCAAACAACACACCCACCACCCACACAACACCACAACCAAACCACACACCAAACCCCAACCAACCACAACCACAACCCAACCCAACCAAACCCACAACCAACCCACACCAAAACCCCAACCAACAACACAAAAACCCACCCCACCCCAACAACCCACCACAAACAACCAACCACCCACACACCAACCCCCCCCACCCCCACAACACCAACCCCAAACCCCACCACACAACCACCCAACACACACAACACCAAACCCAACCCACACTACACAAACAACCCACACACCACCCAACCAAACCACAAACAACCCCAACCCACAACCAAACACCCAACACCAACAACACCCCAACCCACACACCCAACAACCAACATACACACCCACAAACCCCACAAACCAAACCAAAACCAACCACACAACACCAACCCAACCCACACAACACCCCAACACCCACCCAAACCCCAACCAAACCAAACACACCACACCCCCACAACCCCCCCCCACAAACACACCCACAACCCAACCCCAACCCAACAACAACCACAAACCACAACAACACATAACACCCAAACCACCCCACCCACCAACACACCCCCCAACAACCAACCAACCCAACACCACCACAACCCAAAACCCCCAACAACCACTAACCCCCCACCACCCCAACCAAACCAACCAACACCCAACCAACACCACCAACACCACCAACCACCAACACAACAACACAACACCACACCCAACCCCACCCCACAACCAAACCAACACCCAAAACAACCAACACCCCAACCCACAAACACCAACACAACCCAACACACCCCAAACCAACCAACCACAACCCACACCACCAACACCCACAAACCCCAAACACACCACCCAACCCACAACACCACACACCAACAACCCCACAAACCCCAAAACCCACAAACCCCCCACACACCCCAACACACCAACAAAACAAACCCCCAACCCACCACACACCCAACCCCACCAACCACACCCCCACCACACCAACCCCCAACCAACCCCCAACAAACCACAAACCACCAAACCACAAACAAACCACCACCAACCAACCAACCCACACCACACCCCCCCCCCCAAAACCACCACCCACACCCCCACCCAACCCAACCAAACCACCACCCCACACACCACCACACACCAACCCCCAACCAACCCAACCCCACCCACCACCCCCAAAAAACCCAACCACCAACCCACACCAACAACCACCCAACCCAACAACACCCCACCCAACAACACACCAACCCCACAACACACCCAAAAACACCAACCCACCCACCAACCAACACACCCCCAACCAACACCAACCACACACCACCACCAAACCACCAACCACACCCCCCACCACCCACCCACAACCACCACACCCCCAACACCCAAACACCAACAACCCAACCCAACACCACCACACCCAACCCAACCCAAACCCCACACCAAAACCCCACCCCCCACCACCAACAACACCAAACCCAACCACAACCCACCAAAACACCCCAAACCCAAAACAACCAAACAAAAACACCACAACAACACCCCCACCCCCAACCCCCACAACCACCCACACACCCACCCACCAACACACCACAACCCCACACCAACACCCCAACAACAACCACACACCCACACCCAAACACAACACCCAACACCCCACACCCAAACCCCCAACAAAACACCACAAACACCACAACCCAACCACCACCCACACCCACACACCCCACCACCAAACCCCCCACCAACCCACCCCCAACACCCACACCCAACACCCCACCAAACCCAACACCCCAACCCACCACAAACAACACCCAACACACAACCAACCACCACAACCACACACAACCCCCACCACCCCCCCACAACCAACCCCAAACCCCACAAACAACCACCCAACACACCAAACCCACCCACACCAACCCACAAACCACCCCCCCACACCACCCCACCAACAACACACCCCCACCCACACACAACCAAACCCCAACACCCCCCCAAACCCAACCAACACCCCCACAACCCCCAACACAAACCAACAAACAACCCCAAACAACCCACCAAACACAACCCCCCCCACCCACAAAACCAAACAACCAAACCACCCACCACAAACCCACCCCCCACCACCCCACAAACACCCACCAACACCACCCACCAAACACCCACACCACCAACCACACACCCAAACACCCACAACACAACCCCCACAACACCCCAACAAAAACCCAACACAACCAACCCCACCCCAAAACCAACCCCAACAAACCCAAACACCACCACACCCCCACAACCCAACAAACCCCCACACACCAAAACACACCCACCCAAACCCACCAAAACACACCCACCCACCACCCCAACCACACAACACCCAAACACCCCACCACCCCCCCACAACCACCCACCACCCACCCAACCAAACAACAAACACCCAACCCCAACAAACACCCACCCCAACCCAACCACCCCCAACACCCCAAACCACCACCCAAAACCCACCACACCCCCAAAACCACACCAACCCCCAACCACACCACAACCACCACCACCACACACAACCCCCCCCCAACAACCCC
>JARYMX010000470.1:0-22411 GCA_030169165.1 Centaurea solstitialis | reverse complement strand
GCCAACCTAGTACCTCTGCCGAACTCCCTGAAAATCTATCTTCTGAGACTCTATCAGAACCATCCAATGTAGAACCCATTCTAAATGATCTTACCCTATCAACTACCTCTATACCTACAGAGCCTCTTGAACCAAATAATACAACAGATCCTATATTTGTCCCTTCTAGCAATACACCCGAACCTTCAAGTCAAAAACAAGCTGAAGTCATCCATGGGGATCTCAACCAATCTCAAACTCTAGAAGAAATCACTTCCAACATTATCCTGCCTCATGCTGTTAAGTGGAACAAAGATCACCCTCAGACTCAAATCATAGGAGAACTCACAGAAGGTGTCAAGACCAAAGCCAATGTCAATTATTGTCTCTTCTCATGCTTTGTAAGCAAGACTGAGCCCAAGAAGGTGACAGAGGCTCTGGCAGATCCATTTTGGGTAGAAGCCATGCAAGATGAATTTCTCCAATTTGAGAGGAATAATGTATGTGTGGGTTTTTCTGTGATCCACGTATCAAACTTATACGAAGAACATCAATCATGCGGAAGCGATAAAAACCCGGAAAACCACGATCGTCGTTCTAATCTATTCAAAATATTAAACTAGAAGGAATTTTACCTGGATTGCTTGAGTGATAATCCACCAGTGATCGACCTCGCGAACGTTCCTCTAGCAGAATTGAAAACCCGAACTGACCGGAAAACCGAACTGGTTTGTGAGAGGGGGGCCGGCGCCAATTTTGAGAGAGAGAGAGGAGGGATGTTTTTCTGATAACTGAATGGTGAATAATGAGTTCAATTAATTTCCTTAAGCCTATAAGGTTTTATTTATAAACCTTTAAAAGGCAGTGTTTGTATCCAATTCAGTTACCTTAATTATCTGATTTTCTTTCTTTTTCTTAAAGAAAAATATTCTAGATAATTATCTTTTAATTAATTAGTTATACTTATTATATATTTATTTTACTAATAAATATATAATTTATCTAATTAATTAATAACCCTCAAACTTTGGGATTTCTGACTGAAATTACCCACCTGATTTATAATTAACTATTATAAATCCAATCTCTTTATTTCTGGGTTTTGTTTAACTTGTTCGTCTTATAGGTCCTCACAGGTGTGACCCTCAAGTGTCTTGTAACATTGGATGTGTAATTACTGGTTTGTCAACTTATGCACATAATCACTAACAGACTCCCACTTGTGCAAGTTGGCAATACCTGTCTTGATTACACTGACCTAAGGAGGCCCCTAGACAGGCACTTAGGCTAACCAGGTTACAAGCACTCTTATACCCAGATAGGTGATTTAAACTTTTCCGTAAGGAAATAAAATTTATGAAACAACTGTTCATAAATTGGGTGTATCTTGGCTTTTCCCTTTGCAACACGATATTTCATCTATAAGTATGAGCCTGGATTAAGTCAACTCTAAATACTTATGATTCTGTTTCTCGACTATCTGACCTCTACTGATAGGTAAACGACAAAGAACTAATCAGTTCGTTTGGGCATGGCCATGCACTTCATCAGTATATTCTTTCAGTCAAGGGGCCCAGAAATATCTCTCTTCGGAGAAGAGGTGCAAATCCCATCTTGCATATCTGCATTTAACACCACAGCTTCCGCTGAATCTAGTCACGTCCTTTATAGCCACCCTGTTACGGCGTAGCGGTTGAACGCACTAAGTATCCAGTAGTCCTCATGATATCAAACCAGATACCTCAGGTGATAGGGACAACCACTGTGAGATTCTACTTATGACAAAATCCAAGAAGTAGTCTCAACCACGGATCACGTCCGATATTTGCTACTCTATCGAATATCCGTGCAGTTTTTGGTCTGCAACGCTTGTAGTTGTTATTCAATTCACTGGTCATAATTGTCCAAAAACTCACAATGACGTTAACACCCTATTGGGTTCCCACCACAACAAGTTGTCACGGACAATTTTCGAATGAAAGACTAGGAACCAGTCTCATTCCTGGATTACAAAACATGCAAAATTTAAAAGCGAATTTAAGAAACTAATATTTGTATAGTCCATATTACACTCTGTAATAATACTAAAATTAATAGCATCTCTTAATTACCTTTTACTGTGTCTAATCAACGTTTGTTAAATACTGATCTAAATGAAGTATCACCTAACTTCAGTTTAAACCTTTTGATTAATGTTTACCATTTTAATCAAAGTTATAACCAAAAATATTACAAGTTTAACATCTACTGATGTTTTATACTTGTTTCAGCTAATTTTGTTTTGCAAACACTATAAAACATAATTAGACTTCACTTTACCATATTTCCTTGAACTTGGAGATCTGGACCAACTCTGAGTTCACTGAATATGTAAAGTTAAATTGCAACTTTCCTTAGTTGCAGTGTAGATGATTGTTTTCCATCTGAAAACAGATTTCTATTTACCACACTGGTAAATTCCTAGAAATTCTATTTTAGCGTTTAATAACACTAAGAGCTAATTAATATCTTTATTAATTTTTCCAACACAATTATTGATTAAGCTAATCATTACTGTTTCAAAGATGTGAAACTATATCCTATTTCCTTTTAACTAAAAGGCAGATCTTAGATCTCATGAATTTACATCTTATCTGGATTATAATTCTGAAATCTATTTAATCAATAATTAGTATATTATATATATATCTTTTATTCTTTATCACAAATCTGGATATAGAATAAACTGGGCTCCCGCTGACTTTTATGAAAACCAACTATTACTCAAAATTAACTATTGACTTAGTCAAAACTTGACTACTTAGTCAATTCTATTTTAAGTAATCAGAACTTTAGTACTTATATATATAACTTAACTGGATCTTTCAATTAAATCCTATTTCCAAAACTTGGAATTATTTCCTAGTTTTATATATATATATATATATATATATATATATATATACTGATATCATCAACAATCTGTAAGATAATATTTTTAAAACACATGAGTGATTATCCTTAGATCATAAAACACTTTTATGATCTTTTTACTCATGTACTTTATTCAAAAGACACATACAGTACATTGTGTGTTTTTCAATAGTTTTCATTAAGGTGGTATAGTAATCATCATTGTCTAGGATCTAAACTTGAATTAAGTCAAAACTTGACTTTATTCATAATAAGCACAACAGATATTTCAAGACAATAAATTTCAAAAACTTGAACTTAAGAACCATTTAAAAATTTCCCAAAATAATGTAACCATAAGTACTAAGTAACTGCATAAGTTCTTTTATAATAAAAAACTTAAAAAAGGAAAAGTCTTGATAATCTTGATCAACTTTGTGCTTTAGATCCTCGCAATCTCGGGCATTCAATTCTGACCACCTGCAATAAGTTTGCACTAGGCATCAGTATACTTGTACATTATACAAGTAGTAAGTGACAAACTGAGCAATCATAAATTCCTGAGGTTTACTTACCTGCTTCATGACGCTTTGGGCAGTTTTGCCTCTAGTGACCGATTTCATTGCATGTGAAGCAACGATTATCAGTTCTTGCTTTATTAGGCTTAACCTTCTTGCCCTTGCCCTTGCCCCTTGCCCTTGCCCTTGATGTTTTCACGAACTTTGGGTGCACTCTGGGTGGTCTGAACTGGACCCTTTCCTTTGCCGGTGCCTCCATTAGGGGTGTTCAAAATATCCGAAATCGAAATACCGAACCGGAAAACCGACGAACCGTACCGATTTTTAGGTTAACCAAACCGAGTTTTTCAAAATATTCGGTTTGGTTAACCGAACCGGGAAATTTTTCGGTTTTTCGGTTTGGTTACGGTTCATGATTTTAGTGACGGAAGGTTAACCGAAAACCGAATATATATATATATAGAGAGAAAAAATCAAATACACACTCATCAATTTATACACACTTACCAAATATACTATATATATTGTAACGTCCCATCTCTCTTTTTCCCTCTTTTCTTTCGAGTCTCGTTTTTTTGTTACGTAAATGACGTTTTTATTTTCAGTCATTTAGGTTAGAACTCTTGTAGGTTTTATTTAATTGTGAGGAGGTAGTACAATTATGAGTGTGGGGGCCCACATGCCTCCCAAAGACCAACAAAAGTAGGGTTAGGTGGTACTCCCTATTTATGTAGGGTTTCTTAGAAAAAAAAAGGGAAAAGAAAGAATTAGAGGAGAAGGAGAGAATAGACGGAGAGAGAGAAAGCAGAGAAAGAAGGAAAGAAAGAGAGAGAAAGAGGAGAGAGAACGGAGACGGGAGGGAGGACCGCCGGAATTTCGAGGCGTCGCCGGCGAAGGGGGTAAGCCGACGTGATCCCCCCCCCTTTTTCTTTTTTTTCTTACCGTTAGAGGTGATGGCAGCCGCCGGCTTTGGCCGGCCTTGATCTAGCCGCCGCTGCTATGCACGCCGGCGGCAGCCTGCTGTCGTTGGTGGTGCTCCGGCAGTGGTGGTGGGATCACGCTGCTGCCGCCGTTGTGTTTTGTAGATGGCCGGTGAGAGTGGTGGTGGTTAACCACCGCCGCTAGCTCCTTGCTGAAGGCCGGTGGTGATGGCGGTCTAGGCCGTCGTTGCCGCCGTGTCTCGGTGGCAGATGATGCCGCTAAGCGGTGGCCGCCGTGGGCGGTGGTCTGATTGTTGTCGTTCCCGGCGCCGACGACGGCTAGCGATGGCTAGCTACGGTCGTGTGGCCGTGGTGCTTCGTATCGATGGCCGGCGGCGGTAGTTATGCCAACCGCCGCTGCTGTGGGTGTTGTTGTTAACCGGCGGTGATGGTGGAGGATTCACCTCGCCGCCGCTGTTGTGTCGTGTTTTGTGGGAACCGGTGGTGGCGGTAAGCCGGTCCACCGCTACCGCCGCCCTGCGGAGGATGCGCGGCTGTGGTGGCGGGACACCGTCACTATCGCCGCCTCCTCGGTCCACCGGCGGTGTTGGGATATCCTAGTTGTATCGCTACCGTATAACCCGGTTAGGTGAAACTACGTTGATGCATTGGTTACCCGAACGACGTCATTAAATAACACGTAGGTTATATGTGCACTTTATTTTCAGTGTTTTTGCGCGGACTACACTTGTGAGTGATCGCTTTTACGTAATCGTGACATACTTGAGGTGAGTGGGTTTACATGCGATACTTATGATTTTATGTGTATACGTGGTGCATGATTTCGTGGTGATGTTTCGGGTTGCGTGATGACCCAAGGGCGGGAAACCGCGGAGACCGGATTGCGGGATGGTCCGGTAACGGGAAACCGTTCAGCTGTTAATGTGGATGTTATGTATGTGCATTTAATTATAATGTGTGGTATGTGGATTTACTCACTAAGCGGTTGAGCTTACCCCTCGTGTTTAAATGTTTTAGGTACGAGTTCCGGGGTTGACAAAGGCAAGGCTCCGGCTTGAGGGTTTCCGGCAATACGGCGTTCCGATCCGAACAATAATGTTTTGTTGACTTTTAATTATGGGATATTAATTGTGGTTTTGACTTGGTTGTGAATGATTATTTATTTACATTCAATGCAAGGGTTTTATTCAGAGTTTTATTTTTAAATTTTCTTTTAAAAAAAAATTAATTAAAATTTAAACTGGGATTGGGTGTTACAACTTGGTATCAGAGCCTAGGTTTAAGAGAATCAGCACACGCACTCGTGGGTGTGTGTGTGGTTGGACTTAAACCAGGCGGTTGAAAATAATTAGATGAGATCGGAACGGCCGGCGGAACCGTCAAGACGGAGGTAAGCTTTAGTACCTTTAAATTAATATATGCATGTGTGTAGTATTAAATAATTGTGATTGTATGTTCAGTTATGTAACTGCATGTGATCTTTATGAGAATAAAATGTGGTTAAGCTGTGATTTTATGTGACTGTTAGTCAGTGGGATTAGGTCTAATTAGGACGGTATCAAGACCAAACGTAAACACCTTGGTACGTCGGGGATGGGTCGTCGAGCATATTCTTGTCTGATTGTTGCTCGGTGGTCTTGATCCGGCTACCATGCATGGCTGGTTATAGTAATACGGCGCCAATAATAGTGTTACTATAAACGCCTGTGTAGTGTTGGATTTGATTAAGTTCTGGAGACTTAAAACTTATTGATTGCAGTTAGGATTATAGCATGCTATGTGTAATATATATATATGTGTGGGACGGTCTGTTTTAGCATGCGCGATAACAACTAGCCTTAGGGTTAGCATGATCACTAATAGTAGGGTTATGTGTGAGTACCGTAATAGTGCTTAGTGACACTTCGATAGCTGTGGACTAAGATGTTTCTTGAACCTTCAGAATGGTGCAAACTAGGAGCCATACTGATGATGAGGCCGGACAGTCCGACCACATTGCTGCCCAAATCACTGAGACCCTGCAGCAGATGCTGCCGGGGCTGTTTAACCAGATGAGAGACGAGCTGATCCAAACCATGGACCAGCGCATCGACGTGGCCCTCACGGCCCGTAGCTTAGGAACTGGGAGCTCGAATCAATCCCAGCCTCGTGGGATCACCTTTAAGGACTTCATGGCGTGCCAACCGCCATTATTTGACGGGAAGAAGGATCCCGTGGCTTGCTACCGCTGGTACTCGGCGGTCGAGGGAGCTTTTCGCACTTGTGGGTGCCCTGCCGGTTCGAAGGTTCTATTCGCTGTGAACCTTCTTCGTGGAGCTGCGAAGGATTGGTGGGATCTGACTCTTAAGAAGTATACAGAGGCACAGATCACTGCGTTGACCTGGGAGGAGTTCCGGGCCTTGTCCGACGAGGAGTTTGCACCTCGCATCGAAAAGGAGCGGATAGCATCGGAATTCTTGAAACTGACTCAGACGACGGAGTCGGTGAATGAGATTACTGCGCAGTTTTTGGAGAAGCTGCTGTTTGTACCGGGGTACGCGAACGACGAATCGCTGAAGATGGCTCGTTACTTGGGAATGCTGAAGCCAGAACTCAAGAAGGCGGTGGCCACGGGGAGGTGTAAGACCCTCAGCGACATGCAGGAGGTAGCGAGGTCTCAGGAGCTAGTCTTGGAGGAACTGCAGCAAGGAAAGAGAAAGGCAGAGGACCAGTCGGGACCAGCAAAGAAGTTCAAGGGAGCTAGGACTGATACTAGGAGCGGGACCCCGAGCTGCCCAAAGTGTGGGCGTTACCACCGGGGCGAGTGCAGACCGCGGGAGTTATCGTGTTACAAGTGTGGCAAGACGGGCCACCTCAGCAAGGACTGCAAAGAGACTGCTAGGCTTTGCTTTCACTGCTATCAGCCGGGGCATATCAAGCCCGATTGCCCTCAGCTGAAGAAGACGCCGGCCCTGGCCCCTGCACCAGCGACGCTTAGGATCACCGACGGCACTACCCAGGGGAAGAGTGGAGCTACCACCCGTGGGCGAGCCTTTCAGATGACTGCTGAGGAAGCGCAGACGGCGCCTGATGTGATTACAGGTTTTTCCTCGTTATATTTTCGTACGATTACTGTTAGTAGCTTATTTTATGTGTTAGTGTTAAAATAGTGTATCTGCCGTTAAATGTAAACTTTAGGCATATTTCCTGTCAACTCGAAACCGGCTTTAGTACTTTTCGACACGGGGGCCACGTGGTCCTATGTGTCGCGTAGGTTCTGTAAGGACTTCCAGACCGAGCTCGGTAATCTGGATAGTCCTCAGGCAATCGACATAGCGGCGGAGGAGGTGCAGGTGGTCGAGCATGTGTACCGGGGATGCAGTATTGAAATTTTCGGAGTACGTTTTAGCATCAACCTCATCCCCATTCCCATGAACGGAGTGGACGTAGTTGTCGGGATCGACTGGATGTTTCCAAACCGGGCAACCACTGATGTTGCGGGGCAGTGTGTACGCATCCATAACCCAAGTGGGGGAGAATTGGTTGTGTACGGTAAGGGAAGAAGGATATCTACATCCTTCTGTTCTATCGCGAAAGCTCAGAGATACATCCAGCGGGGGTGTACGGGATTCTTGGTATATGCTATGGCGGATCAGGCGAAGGAGAGGAAGCTGTCGGTAGCGGAGGTGCCAGTGGTCAGCGAGTTTCCAGACGTGTTTCCAGAGGATCTGCCTGGCCTTCCACCTGATAGGCAGATCGAGTTCGGCATCGACTTGGTACCAGGAGCAGCTCCGATTGCGCGAGCTCCTTACCGTCTGGCTCCGCCGGAGCTTCAGGAGTTATCAGAGCAGTTGCAGGAGCTCTCGGGGAAGGGGTTCATCCGCCCGAGCAGCTCACCGTGGGGCGCACCAATTTTGTTTGTGAAAAAGAAAGACGGGAGTCATCGTATGTGCATCGATTACCGTGGACTCAACAAGGTGACCATCAAGAATAGGTATCCTCTACCTAGAATTGATGATCTGTTCGACCAGCTTCAGGGGGCCTCGTGGTTTTCTAAGATCGATCTTCGGTCAGGGTATCACCAGCTGAAGGTGAAGGAAGCGGATGTCCACAAGACCGCTTTCCGAACCCGTTACGGCCACTTCGAGTTTCTGGTAATGCCGTTCGGGCTTACCAATGCTCCAGCAGCTTTCATGGACCTCATGAACCGGGTGTGCCGCCCGATGCTTGATCGGTCCGTGATCGTTTTCATCGACGATATTCTAATCTACTCGAAGACGAAGGAGGAGCATGTGATGCATCTGCGGGAGGTACTTGAGGTGTTGAGAAGGGAGCGTCTCTACGCCAAGTTCTCGAAATGCGCTTTCTGGTTGGAGGAGGTCCAGTTCTTGGGCCATATCATTAACCGGGAAGGCATCAAGGTGGATCCAGCAAAAATCGAAGCAGTTATGAATTGGGAAATTCCGAAGGCACCTACCGAGATCCGGAGTTTCCTGGGTTTAGCCGGCTACTACCGACGGTTCATCCAGGATTTCTCCAAGATTGCGGTACCTTTGACGCGTTTGACAAAGAAGAGTGAGCCGTACGTTTGGGGTTCTGAGCAGCAGAGGGCTTTCGACACGTTGAGACAGAAGCTGTGTGAGGCTCCGGTTCTAACCTTACCGGAGGGGGTGGAAGACATGGCAGTTTATTGCGACGCATCTCGGCTAGGTCTGGGTTGTGTTCTGATGCAGAGGGGTCGGGTGATAGCCTACGCTTCGAGGCAGCTGAAGCCTCACGAGGCTAATTACCCCACGCATGATCTCGAGCTTGCGGCGGTTGTTTTTGCTCTCAAGTTATGGAGGCACTACCTGTATGGGGTGAAGTGCACCATCTTCTCAGACCACCGGAGCTTGAGGTATTTCTTGGAGCAGCCAAATCTGAATATGCGACAGCGGAGGTGGCTTGACGTAGTCAAGGACTACGATTGCGAGATTCTCTATCACCCAGGCAAGGCTAATGTGGTTGCTGACGCTTTGAGCAGGAAGACGGAGCACGCGCCGCTTCGTATCTCACATCTGAAGATGGCGGTGACCACCTCCTTTGTGGACCTAGTGCTGCGGGCACAAGAGGAGGCGAGTCGGGAGGAGAACCAGAATGGAGAGCGGATTCGGGGGCAGATGGCCGCGTTAGTCAGGGATAGTCGAGGGTTGCTGACTAGATACGGTAGAGTGTGGGTTCCTCGGGCGGGCACGGCGCGTCAGACCTTGCTTGAGGAAGCTCACAAATCGAGGTTCTCAATTCACCCAGGAGCTACTAAGATGTATCGGGATCTGCGGACGGGCTACTGGTGGCCGGGGATGAAGAGAGACGTGGCTCGGTACGTGGAGTCGTGTTTGACCTGTCTGAAGGTCAAAGCTGAGCATCAGAAGCCTCACGGCAAGGTGCAACCTCTTGAGATCCCTGAGTGGAAGTGGGAAAACCTCACTATGGATCTGATCACCAAGCTTCCGAAGACCCCTCGGAAGTTTGATGCGATTTGGGTCATAGTGGACCGGTTGACCAAGAGTGCTATCTTCCTTCCTATTCGGGAGAGTTCGACTGCAGAGCAGCTGGCGAAAATCTACGTGGATGAGGTGGTGTCGAGGCACGGGGTGCCAGTGTCGATTATCTCGGACCGGGACGTGCGTTTCACTTCTCGGTTTTGGGAGAGATTTCATTCGGAATTGGGTACCAGACTGCATTTTAGCACCGCGTACCACCCTCAGACAGACGGTCAGAGTGAGCGGACGATTCAGACCTTGGAGGACATGCTGCGAGCTTGCGTTTTGGATTTTGGTGGCAGTTGGGATACGTACCTGCCTCTGGCGGAGTTCTCGTATAACAACAGCTACCATTCTAGCATTGGGATGCCACCGTTTGAGATGCTCTACGGGCGGAGATGCCGTACT
Source organism: Centaurea solstitialis (assembly GCA_030169165.1). Taxonomy (NCBI): domain Eukaryota; kingdom Viridiplantae; phylum Streptophyta; class Magnoliopsida; order Asterales; family Asteraceae; genus Centaurea; species Centaurea solstitialis. The sequence continues at coordinate 12,172 of JARYMX010000470.1, read as the reverse complement.
CCTATCTGTTGGGGTGAGGTCGGTCAGCGTGTTCTTGGTAGCACCGAAGTGGTACAGAGGACCACGGAGGACATTCAGAGGATCCGGGAGCGGTTACGGACGGCTCAGAGTCGACAGAAGAGTTATGCGGATCGACGGAGATCGAACTTGGAGTTCCAGGTGGGAGACCGGGTGCTACTCAAGGTTTCTCCTTGGAAGGGCGTAATTCGGTTCCGAAAGAGGGGCAAGCTGGGGCCTCGCTACATCGGACCGTTCACGGTTTTAGCGCGTGTTGGGAAGGTAGCTTATCGTTTGGAGCTGCCTGCGGTGCTAGGCCAGATCCACAGCACTTTCCACGTTTCGCAGTTGCGTAAGTGCCTCGCCGACGAGACGGCGCACATTCCTTTAGACGATATTCAGGTGGACGAGAGCCTGAATTACGTTGAGAGGCCGGTTGCAGTGTTAGACCGGAAGGTGAAGAGGCTACGGAACAGGGAGATCCTAATCGTGAAGGTGCAGTGGCAGCATCGGAAGGGTTCCGAGTGGACCTGGGAACCGGAGGCAGAGATGCGAGAGCATTACCCGGAGCTATTCTCGAATTGATTTCGGGGACGAAATCCTGGTAAGTGGGGGAGAGTTGTAACGTCCCATCTCTCTTTTTCCCTCTTTTCTTTCGAGTCTCGTTTTTTTGTTACGTAAATGACGTTTTTATTTTCAGTCATTTAGGTTAGAACTCTTGTAGGTTTTATTTAATTGTGAGGAGGTAGTACAATTATGAGTGTGGGGGCCCACATGCCTCCCAAAGACCAACAAAAGTAGGGTTAGGTGGTACTCCCTATTTATGTAGGGTTTCTTAGAAAAAAAAAAAGGGAAAAGAAAGAATTAGAGGAGAAGGAGAGAATAGACGGAGAGAGAGAAAGCAGGAAAGAAAGAAGAGAAAAGAGAGAGAGAGACGACGGGAGAGAGAGGACGGAGACGGGAGGGAGACCGCCGGAATTTCGAGGCGTCGCCGGCGAAGGGGGTAAGCCGACGTGATCCCCCCCCCTTTTTCTTTTTTTTCTTACCGTTAGAGGTGATGGCAGCCGCCGGCTTTGGCCGGCCTTGATCTAGCCGCCGCTGCTATGCACGCCGGCGGCAGCCTGCTGTCGTTGGTGGTGCTCCGGCAGTGGTGGTGGGATCACGCTGCTGCCGCCGTTGTGTTTTGTAGATGGCCGGTGAGAGTGGTGGTGGTTAACCACCGCCGCTAGCTCCTTGCTGAAGGCCGGTGGTGATGGCGGTCTAGGCCGTCGTTGCCGCCGTGTCTCGGTGGCAGATGATGCCGCTAAGCGGTGGCCGCCGTGGGCGGTGGTCTGATTGTTGTCGTTCCCGGCGCCGACGACGGCTAGCGATGGCTAGCTACGGTCGTGTGGCCGTGGTGCTTCGTATCGATGGCCGGCGGCGGTAGTTATGCCAACCGCCGCTGCTGTGGGTGTTGTTGTTAACCGGCGGTGATGGTGGAGGATTCACCTCGCCGCCGCTGTTGTGTCGTGTTTTGTGGGAACCGGTGGTGGCGGTAAGCCGGTCCACCGCTACCGCCGCCCTGCGGAGGATGCGCGGCTGTGGTGGCGGGACACCGTCACTATCGCCGCCTCCTCGGTCCACCGGCGGTGTTGGGATATCCTAGTTGTATCGCTACCGTATAACCCGGTTAGGTGAAACTACGTTGATGCATTGGTTACCCGAACGACGTCATTAAATAACACGTAGGTTATATGTGCACTTTATTTTCAGTGTTTTTGCGCGGACTACACTTGTGAGTGATCGCTTTTACGTAATCGTGACATACTTGAGGTGAGTGGGTTTACATGCGATACTTATGATTTTATGTGTATACGTGGTGCATGATTTCGTGGTGATGTTTCGGGTTGCGTGATGACCCAAGGGCGGGAAACCGCGGAGACCGGATTGCGGGATGGTCCGGTAACGGGAAACCGTTCAGCTGTTAATGTGGATGTTATGTATGTGCATTTAATTATAATGTGTGGTATGTGGATTTACTCACTAAGCGGTTGAGCTTACCCCTCGTGTTTAAATGTTTTAGGTACGAGTTCCGGGGTTGACAAAGGCAAGGCTCCGGCTTGAGGGTTTCCGGCAATACGGCGTTCCGATCCGAACAATAATGTTTTGTTGACTTTTAATTATGGGATATTAATTGTGGTTTTGACTTGGTTGTGAATGATTATTTATTTACATTCAATGCAAGGGTTTTATTCAGAGTTTTATTTTTAAATTTTCTTTTAAAAAAAAATTAATTAAAATTTAAACTGGGATTGGGTGTTACATATATATATGTATATTGTAATGTAGGAAAATAAATTGTATAACATTGTATGTTTATATGTCACTAGTTCTTTAGCTTGAATTAGAACTAAAGCTCATTAATTATGAAAAGTTAATGTATATGTGATGTTGAAAAATTAATTTACATATCATCTATAGATTACTAGATTGCATGTTATTGAAAATAGGTTAATCGGTTAACCGCATAACCGAACCGTCAAAACCGATTAACCGATTACCGGTTAACTGGCGTTTTCGGTTTAGGTTTAGGTTCATAATATCATCAAACCGAATTTATCGATTAACCGGTTGTCGGTTAACCGTTTATCGGTTAACCATCCATGAACAGCCCTAGCCTCCATGCCCATGCTTCTTCTTTACTCCTCCGTCCCTCACCATCAGTACATCTTTGGTTTTGTTCTTGGTCCCCATATTCAACTCAGCAGTCTTAAGCATGGAGTGCAATTGGGCTATTGTTTTCTCCATGTTGTTCATGTTGTAGTTGATTACAAAAGGCTTGTAATCTTCTAACAGTGAGTTGAGTATAGTATCCGTTGCTAGCTGCAACGGAACTGGGTGACCGAGTCTCTCCAGGTGATCCATATGCCGTTTCATCTTCATAACATGGTCACTCACTGAGGTCCCCTTGATCATCTTGCACTCGTTAAATGCCTTTGTGGCATAGTAACGTTCTGTGCAGGCTTGCGTTTGAAACATGTCCCTCAACTCGCGGATCATGTCATAAGCATTTGTGTTTATGAGCCCTGTTTGCAAATCTGGGCTCATAGTTGTAAGCATGAGACAACCGACATCTAGCAAATCATCTGAATGCTTCTTGTGAGCATTTCTGGCAGCAGCCGGGGCATTTGCTGGAGGGGCCTCCCCTAGAGGCTCTTCAAGGACATACCATTTCCTTTCGTGTCTGAGCACAATCATCAGATTGCGCTCCCAGTCAAGGAAATTGGGGCCGGTGAGTTTATCCTTCTCAAGGATGGAGCGGAGGGAAAGATTGTTTGTGTTGGTAATTGTGTTTGCCAACTACATATTTAAGAAAAACTTTGGTTTTAGCAACCGTGAATAGACTAATTTCCAATAAAAATCAATAAACCCTTAAATGATCATTTTATTGGACTAGGATCCTTATTTCATACGCCCTGATGTGCGTAATGTTCTTGCTCCACCAGGCTCACGTATTATTTCGGTAGGTAAGGACTTTTACCAATCACATCTAACTGACATGACTCCTAGATCTTTTCGGGACAACGGTAATTATTCGTATATGTTTCAGTCCCTCTAAGTGCTTTTTGGCCCGGTACCACCCGATGAATCTAAACAGAACCAAAACAGATCTCACCATTTCGGGACTTGGGCACTTTTACTCTGGCCGATACAACACGGAGATAATTCGCAGAGTCGTAGTATCCCCTCTAGCTTGGGGTTTGAACGCAGATGCTTAAGGTGTGTTCTTCTTAGAACACCCACGTACCTTACGCCTGAGGTGCCCCTAGATGGGTTGCACTCACTGATCTATGATTTAACGGGGTTTTAAATGATTTCTGAAAAACCTTTTAATGTCCAGTTATTTAGAAAATTTGTAATTTTTGGAAAACTGATTGTTTAAATAGAAAAGAAACTGATGTTTAAACTAACTGTTTCAAACATACACCGTTTTGAAACTAACTGTTTTAAAAGGCTCTTGCTAATTAAACTAACTGTTTTAAAAGCATACTTGCAAATCAAAACTAGCTGTTTTGATAGCATGCTAGTTGACCAAAACTAACTGTTTTGTCAACTTGCCTTTAAACAATCTATTTTACAATTTTACTGGTTTTAAATAAAATCTACCGTTTTAAAAGGTTTTGAAAAACAGGCAATTTTAATTACAAAACCTATATGTTTTGTGATATAATCTAGTTTTAAAATTATCCCCTATTTTAAAACATTTTGATACTATCACGATTAAAAAATTCAATCACGCGGTTAATAATTATAAACACACAGATAATTATAACAACCACGCAGATTAAAACTAACTAATTATAGGTTTGCCAACCTTTATTTCTAAGGACCAATAATGACCTATTTTTCTAAAGGATTTCTAACACCTTGCGTAGCTCCCACTGGCTCCGGCATCTTCGTCAGGACTCCAGAAAAGAAAAACTGGGTTTTTCTTGTGTAGCTCCCACTGGCTTCGGTATCTTCGTTAGGAAAGAAAAACTGCTATCCTATGGTCATTATTACAAAAGGGGTTGTAAACGGCACGCAGGCCTCCCCAAAAATATTTAAAGGATCTAAGTTGGCAAGCCCTATAGTAGACATATGCAAGCATGTATATAATTTAAACAACCATGCATTCATATATAACACAATATATAACACATAAGGCAGTCCTAGATCCGTAAAATTATTTGTTTCATTTATTGCAAAACTTGGTTTTTGCTGATTTATAAAACAAACTGTTTTATAAACCAAGACTAATATCTTAATCTGAAAAAGTTTCTTGAATTATAAAATACTTAAGATTTATAAGCTATAAACCTATTTTATAAACCAAAATCAATTTTCTAAAATTTTACCCTTTTATTCAAAAATATATCACACCGGGTTTACCGAACAAATTAGTTGGTATACAAAACACTATCCCGTAAACTGTGTCATGGTTTGAACAACTGGTCAAACATGACACGAGGATTTATTTGATTAATCGGATCAAATAATTAGTTTAATAAATTTTAAGTTTTAATAGAACTTTAAAAAACAATTATTTGAATAAAATTAACTGAATAAAATCAATTTGGGTAAAAAGTCTGAAATCTATTAACCCTCTTGGGCCATAAACTTGGTCCAAGATTATTGGGTTTCGGGCCCGGCAACGATTAGGCCCAAAAACATCCGAAAAACCCTAGAATGTTTTGTAATCCTGTTAGTGCCGCGACGGCGACGCTCGCGCCGCGAGGCTCGTATAACGCCGCTACCACTCCGCTGATGGTGCGGCTGTCGCCATCGCCATTCACCGGCGACGACGGCAGTGAAGAGAATGCCACCGCCGCCACCGCTATGATCTGGAACCAACGACCACCATCGTTCGCCGTTGTCGGTGATTTGATTAATACCACCGCAAACACCGCCGTTTAACGCCATCGATCATCGCCAAAATCAGTCACCACCGTCGCCAGGCACGGCCGTGAGGGCAGCCAGCAGCGGTCACCGCACACCACCGCCACCAAGGTGGCTTCTGGTGGTTGCGGTTGGTGATCGAAAACGTAGCCATTGCCGCCACCACCACTCCCTGGGGTGCGATTGTGGTTACCATCGGCGAACAAAAAACTAGCATCATCGCCACCGCCTTATTGACAGCGGCGATCGTGAGCACCACCACCGATCTGTGGTGGGTTTGCCGCCGCCAACCGACGATAGTAACAACAGTGACGTCGCCACCATCGTCGGCGGCTGTAGGATTTTCGGCACCAATCACCGCTGTGATTGGCGATTTTCATAACCGACACCGCCACCATCACTCTGTGGTGTGGTCGGTCGAACTTCGGCAGCCGAATGCCACCACCGCTAGGCGCGGTGCGGCCGGCGATCAAGTGAACGGCTGTCGCCGTCTTTTGCTGCCGAGAACACCGCCATCCACCATCGCGATTGCGGTTGTTGGTGGTTGCGGTATACGATCATCGGCCACCATCGATTGCCGCAACCACGAAACTTGTGGTGCGGCCTGGTGGTTGAGAACAACAGCCGCCGTCGCCACCGTTACGTGATCGAAGGCTGGCTGCCACCACCAACTGGTGATGCAGCCTTGGTCGCCGATGACCACAGCCACCACCAATCTGGCGGTGTGTCTACGGTGGTCTTGGATTGGTGGCAAACGGCCACCAGGCAGTCTGATTGTGTTCGGGTTTTTCGTACGAACATTCGATTGAAAAATTAAGACTTGATAAAATCAGTTTTTAATTTGAAACGATAAAATCAAATTTTTATTCAGAAACCAATTAATAATTCATATGCAAGAAACAATTTTTACGGATCTATACAATAAAATAGAACAAAACGATTAAAACCTGTGGCTCTGATTGTTAGGATTATGTGCAAGATAGTAACAGGGTTTACCGTGTCCAATGTTGTAAGACACTAGTGGGTCACACTGCTACACACCCAATTGGAGATCAAGTGGTTTGATGGAATAATTAATTAGTACAAGTTAATTATTGAGTGAGAAATAAATAATAAATAGTTATTTATTATTTAGTTATATATAAAATATCAGTTGAAATATTTTATTGGATTAATTAATAGTTAATTAATTAATTAAAGGGTTAAGTTATTTAATTAATAGTTTATTAATTAAATAAAGAGTTTGAGTTTGATTAAATAACCTTAATGGGCTTTTTAATCGAACGGGCTTTATTTATTGGGTACTGCCATATTTAGTTTTATAAATATGGCAAACCCTGGTCAGTTTTATTAATTCAATCAATCTTAACTGAAAAGAAACCCCAGAAAAAAACCAAAAACCCTCTTCTCTCTCCCTCTCCATCGATTTCAAGAAAGAACCCGGTGGTGGTCTAGCAACGGATCTCACGGTGGTGCAGTAGTAGTGTATTCCCCGCCAGCAGTCCAGTTTCGTTCGCATAAACTAACAACGAGGTATTTTTCATAACCCTCTTTTTGTATCTGTATGAGTTTAGGATTGGATCCTCGATTGGGAATCAGGCCTTTTATTCCGCTGTGCATGTTTTTGTAGCCTACGATTCCCAACAGTGGTATCAGAGCCACTTCCTAAACCTAACAGATCAGGTTTAAGCTGCTTGTTAGTTATTTAGGTTTTGTAAAAATCGTTACTTTTTCGCGTTAAAATCTGATTTTTAAAAACCTAAACGACGATCGGCGGTGGAATGGCGGCAGTTAGCCGGCTGGACCTCCAGGCCGATCGCCGGAGAACCAAACCACCACAAGCCGTCATCGCATCGCAAACCGTCGGCCACACCACCCGCTTGGTGGTTGTGGCGTCGGCCAGCACCGATCAAAGATGGGAACCACCACCGTGCCACCGATTGTGGTGGTGGTGGTATCGATTGAACGTGAAATCGCCGATCACACCACCCGCTTGGTGGACCTTTCAGTCATGTAGCAAGAGGAGGATACCGGTACTTCATTACCTTTACTAACGACTTCAGTAGGTATGGTTATGTCTACTTGATGAGACATAAATCTGAAACCTTTGAGAAATTCAAGGAGTATCAGAATGAAGTACAGAATCTACTTGACAAGAGGATCAAGTTTTTACGGTCAGATCATGGTGGCGAATATCTCAGTGACGAGTTTGACAATCACCTAATGGAGTGTGGGATTGTATCCCAACTTACACCTCCGTATACACCTCAGATGAACGGTGTATCAGAAAGGAGAAATCGTACTTTGCTTGACATGGTACGAACGATGATGTGTCATTCTTCGCTGCCAATATCATTCTGGGGACATGCGCTAGAAACAGCGGCACACATACTGAACAGAGCGCCAACAAAGTCGGTAGAAAAGACTCCATATGAGTTATGGAAGGGTAAGAAACCCAACATATCTTTTCTGAAAATTTGGGGTTCTGAGGTTTACGTCAAACGACCCACCTCAGAAAAACTCAAACCCAAATCCGACAAGTGTTTCTTCGTTGGATATCCCAAGACCACCGTGGGATATTATTTCTACTACCCTGAAGAGAACAAAGTTTTTGTTGCTCGAAATGGAAAATTTCTGGAAGAAAAGTTTCTCAGTCTAGAGAACACCAGAAAGGATGTAGATCTACAGGTAGTAGACGAAGAAGACACTACACCAGTTGTTGAGCCAGAAATTCAACATAGCAATGTTGAACCTCAATCAGAGCCGATTGAGGAAGTGCAAACACAGGACCTTCGCAGATCCAGCAGGGTAAGACAAGAACCAGATAGGTATCTTGGGTTCCTAGTCTCTCAAGATAACGGAGATTTAAATGAACCAACATCCTATGGAGAAGCTGTGTCAGGCAGTGAGTCTGAACAATGGCAGGAAGCCATGAAGGCCGAGATGCAATCCATGTACGACAACCAAGTTTGGGAGTTGACTGATTTGCCACAACACTGTAAGGCTGTTGGGCGCAAATGGGTTTTCAAGAAGAAAACCGACATGGATGGAAATGTACACACCTTCAAGGCCAGACTGGTCGCAAAAGGATTCACGCAAACTCATGGTATCGACTATGATGAAACCTTTTCACCAGTGGCCATGTTAAAGTCAATTAGGATTCTAATGGCCATCTTAGCATACTTTAACTACGAGATTTGGCAAATGGACGTCAAGACAGCCTTTCTGAATGGAAAGTTAACAGAAGACGTCTATATGGAACAACCAGAAGGATTTGAAGATCCTAAGAATCCTAATAAGGTGTGTAAGCTGCTAAAATCCATTTATGGATTGAAGCAAGCATCTCGAAGCTGGAACTTACACTTTGATGAGCGAATCAAAGAGTTTGGTTTTACCAAAAGTGAGTTCGAGCCGTGTGTCTACACTAAGTTCAGTGGGAGCATAGTAACCTTCTTGGTCTTATACGTAGACGACATTCTACTCATAGGAAACGATGTACCAACTTTACAGAGTGTCAAGAGTTGGTTAAGCAAATGTTTCCAGATGAAAGACCTTGGAGAAGCCGCTTATATACTAGGTATAAAGATCTACAGAAATAGATCTAAGCGGCTTATCGGGCTTAGCCAAAGTACGTATATCGATAAAATCCTGAAGAAATTCAGGATGGATGAATCCAAGAAAGGATTTATCCCGATGCAACATGGCATAGTGTTAAGTAAAACACAGTGTCCTGTTTCTAGTCAAGATCAGGACAAAATGAAATCGGTCCCATATGCTTCTGCAATTGGATCGATTATGTATGCCATGCTATGTACTAGGCCCGATGTTGCTTACTCAGTAAGTGTTACGAGCAGATACCAACAGAATCCGGGTGAACCCCATTGGGTGGCTGTCAAGAATATTCTTAAATATCTGAGACGAACGAAAGAAATGTTCTTGGTCTTTGGAGGTACTGAGGATGAAATTAGTGTCACCGGATACTCTGACGCTAGTTTCCAGACCGACAGAGATGACTTCAGGTCACAGTCAGGGTACGTCTTTACCCTAAACGGAGGTGCGATCTCATGGAAGAGCTCGAAGCAAGACACAATTGCAGATTCAACTACAGAAGCAGAGTACATTGCAGCATCTGATGCGGCAAAGGAAGCTGTCTGGCTAAGGAATTTTCTATCGGATCTCAGAGTGGTTGCCAGTATCTCGAGACCGATCGATATATTCTGTGATAACTCAGGAGCCGTGGCGCAAGCAAAGGAACCTAGAGAGCATCACAAGTCAAGACACGTGCTCAGAAAGTATCACCTCATCCGAGAGATCATTGGAAGAGGAGATGTGAGAATATGCAAGATTCCAACAGAAGACAATGTCGCAGATCCGCTGACAAAGCCACTAGCAAGGGTAAAGCATGAGGCACATGCGAATTCCATTGGGATGCAGTACCTGGAAGCCAGTAGCTAGTTCTTAGTTTATTAATTATTACTATAGTTCAATTTAGAAACAATGTAATCATGTAAAGTTTTATTTCACAGTGTGTTGGAAATAAATGGAGGTTTTATTTTCATGATTGTTCTAAATTAACTATTTTTTGCATATTTAACGTATCCATGATTTTACAAAATTTTGTATGAAATCTAAATTTCCGTAGCCACTTATTGAAATGGGAATTTCAATAGGGAGTTTAACGCTATTATAAATACTTGATGATTTATTCAAAGTAGAGAATAAAGGCACAAGTGATGTGACCAAGTATTTATAGATACTCATCAAGTGTTTTGGGTATTGGAAGTGACCAGTAATCAAGTCTGCTTCATGGAGCCTCAGTCATAAGCACTGACTTGATAGGTTGTCCTTAGACCTGAGATACTCGGTTTGGGAACGCAATGACTACTGTACTCTTAGCACGTACTAACGCTGCACCGTAACTGGGTGGCCATACGGGACGTGACTAGATGCAGCGGAAGCCGTGGATCCAAATGCAAGTAGTCAAGAAGGGATTTGCACCTCTTTCAAAAGAGAGATATTTCCGGGCCCCTTGACGATTAAGATTGGCAGAAAACGCGTGGCCACGCTCGGATAGAATAACAGGGGTTATTTAGTAATATCCGTTACTGCAGGCAATCGAAATCAGAGTCAAGAAATACTTGATTTTAAGAAATGAATCCTCCACTCCATGTCTTAAATCACTTTAGAAATATCGTGTGCAAAAGGAATGAACCTGTGTACAAATTCAAGCGTGAATTGTATCTCTGGATGTAAGAGATCTTATAACCTGGTTAACCTAAGTGTCTGGCTAGGGACCTCCTTAGGCTAATGGTAACAGTACAGTTACTAGTCTGGCACAAGTGGGAGTCTGTTAGGATTATGTGCAAGATAGTAACAGGGTTTACCGTGTCCAATGTTGTAAGACACTAGTGGGTCACACTGCTACACACCCAATTGGAGATCAAATGGTTTGATGGAATAATTAATTAGTACAAGTTAATTATTGAGTGAGAAATAAATAATAAATAGTTATTTATTATTTAGTTATATATAAAAATATCAGTTGAAATATTTTATTGGATTAATTAATAGTTAATTAATTAATTAAAGGGTTAAGTTATTTAATTAATAGTTTATTAATTAAATAAAGAGTTTGAGTTTGATTAAATAACCTTAATGGGCTTTTTAATCGAACGGGCTTTCTTTATTGGGTACTGCCATATTTAGTTTTATAAATATGGCAAACCCTGGTCAGTTTTATTAATTCAATCAATCTTAACTGAAAAGAAACCCCAGAGAAAAACCAAAAACCCTCTTCTCTCTCCCTCTCCATCGATTACAAGAAAGAACCCGGTGGTGGTCTAGCAATCGATCTCATGGTGGTGCAGTAGTAGTGTATTCCCCGCCAGCAGTCCAGTTTCGTTCGCATAAACTAACAACGAGGTATTTTTCATAACCCTCTTTTTGTATCTGTATGAGTTTAGGATTGGATCCTCGATTGGGAATCAGGCCTTTTATTCCGCTGTGCATGTTTTTGTAGCCTACGATTCCCAACACTGATACCACTGTTGGGTTTTTCTGTGATCCACGTATCAAACTGATACGAAGAACATCAATCATGCGGAAGCGATAAAAACCCGGAAAACCACGATCGTTGTTCTAATCTATTCAAAATATTAAACTAGAAGGAATTTTACCTGGATTGCTTGAGTGATAATCCACCAGTGATCGACCTCTTGAACGTTCCTCTAGCAGAACTGAAAACCCGAACTGACCGGAAAACCGAACTGGTTTGTGAGAGGGGGGTCGGCGCCAATTTTGAGAGAGAGAGGAGGAATGTTTTTCTGATAACTGAATGGTGAATAATGAGTTCAATTAATTTCCTTAAGCCTATAAGGTTTTATTTATAAACCTTTAAAAGGCAGTGTTTGTATCCAATTCAGTTACCTTAATTATCTGATTTTCTTTCTTTTTCTTAAAGAAAAATACTCTAGATAATTATCTTTTAATTAATTAGTTATACTTATTATATATTTATTTTACTAATAAATATATAATTTATCTAATTAATTAATAACCCTCAAACTTTGGGATTTCTGACTGAAATTACCCACCTGATTTATAATTAACTATTATAAATCAAATCTCTTTATTTCTGGGTTTTATTTAACTTGTTCGTCTTATAGGTCCTCACAGGTGTGACCCTCAAGTGTCTTGTAACATTGGATGTGTAATTACTGGTTTGTCAACTTATGCACATAATCACTAACAGTATGAA